>CM025255.1:24793211-24814176 GCA_013677275.1 Gossypium schwendimanii
ATAACACATTTAACTCATTTAATACACACATTTTCAATTCAGCCCCAAAAACACCTTATGGCAAAAATTTCATTTATGCCCCTAACTTTTCAAATATTTATAATTTTGCCCCTAGGCTCGTAAATTGAAAAGTACTTATTTTTCTCATTACTCAAGCCTAGCAGATTCATATTCCCTCTTATAGTAGCCCACAATTTTCACTAAATCACATTTTTTATTTTTTTCACATATTTTACAACTTTTACAAATAAGTCCTTTTATGCAATTTCACTAAAAATCACTTAGGAAAAGTTGTTTATTACACTTTAAACTTTCATATTCTACCATAAAACATCAAAACACATGCAAGTCATTAATGGGTAAATTTTTAAACACAAATCCTAGCTCAAAATAATGGTAGAAATAGCTAAACCGAGTTACGAGGATCTGAAAAATATAAAGAACATTAAAAACGGGGCTAAAATGGACTTACAATCGAGTTTGGAAGCTTGAAAAACCCTAGCTATGTCTTCCTCATGTGAAATTCGGCCGAGGGGTTAAAGATGAGCAAAAATTGGCTTTTAATTTGGCTTTTTAATTCATTTAATCACCAAATTACTAAAATGCCCTTAACTTAAATATATTCTATTTCACCTATTTCATGGTCATTTTTGTCCAAAAAATTAACCAATGGTCTAATTACCTTTTAAGGACCTCTAATTTAAAATTTCATAGCAATTAGACATCTTTAGCTTCTAGAACTCAAGTTTTGCACTTTTTTACAATTTAGTCCTTTCGACTAAATTGAATGCCCAAACGTCAAAATTATTGAACGAAATTTTCATGAAATCATTTCGTACCTCTGTAGATCATAAAAATATAAGAATATTAATTTTTTCCTCTTCAAATTAGTGGCCCCAAAATCACTATTTTGACTAGGCCCAAAATCGGGCTGTTACAACTAGCATGACATTATTGATAGAAAGTAAACGTGGCCACGAGCCATTCATCTTGGTGATAAATGAATTGATTACTATTTGATAGTAATTGACTTTTCATGAAAGGAGATGTAATGGTTACCATGTGATAAAATAGGACCATATTGGCTGAATGAATTTTTTCCAAAGAGATCAAGGATATTCTAAGAGGGTAACATTGTGATGCCCCAAACTTGTCCCCTGTGGAGGGCCGAAGATCGGTGCATTACAGCCAAATGAAAATCACTTATTTTTGAAAAAGCATTGGGCAGAGTCTCGAGTTACATTTGTTCAACTAGACATGCATAAGGTAATAATACTAAACATTTACAATTAATAGGCCAAAAACATTTTGGATTATGAAAGTTTTTTCAAAAACGACTAAAGAAAACTATGATTGGGTGCATATGAGAGTTTACTTACAAAATAAAACTTCTTAAAAAATAGTAAATCGATGAACTCATCCCCCTTCATGTTTGTCATGCATAGTACTAAACATTAGAATTCTCATAGCAAAAAGTATCATCTAGTGGAATCCTTTAAGTCTTCCTACTCCTTGAGAGATCCTGAAAAGGGACTATTAATGGAGTAAGTTCATAGAACTTAGTGAGTCCCAGTGCGGACACTCGGATAACTATGTGTCAGGCAAACAAATAGACCATTCCCCCTTAGTGGTAAACACGATTCGCCCATTGACGAAGACCAAACTTGCACAAATTCATAATAGACTAAGCTTTTTGGCGCATACATTATGCCAGTACGTTCATCCAGACAACCTTCTTTATCTTAGCCAAACCCAAGTCCATGTTTAGAGATCATTCATTCCTTTCATTTCCCTTGCCATGCTAGCCAATCTGGCTTGCAATGTACCTACCTTACTAGAGGCCATATAACCATTGTTCACGTACCGCGATCTATCAGTTCAATGCACCTTGCATCGAAGGCAATGCCATGAATTCATCACAGAGTCATGTTTCATGTACCGCGATTTGCCAAATCAATGGATATTCCATCGAAGGCAACACCAAGAATCCTTTTATTTATTTTGACCATATGGTTCTTTTTTAGAGTGAAAATGGGTAATGACTAAAGACAAAGTAAGGTTCTTCATTGCTTTCACAGACATGCAAGACTAGACTTTTTCATCGAACAAGTGAACTTACCTTGAATCATACATTAATAGAAGCACGATACACATAAGTGGGGTATAAAGGAAGTCATTAGAAAATACAGCAAGGCTTAGACCATAGGTCCCTTGCCTTTGTCTTGAGAGCTTTCAGGAGTCTCTTGAGCTATGACATAAATAATCAACTCATCAGATTAGATCCTTCAGAAAAGCTAAGCAAGTTTTCAAGGATACTAAATTAGAAAGGCATAATTGCATAAAATACCCTCAAGGTTTATGAGTTTTTGGGTTTGAGCCCTTAACTTTTTTTATTAACACCATCAACGTTACGATTTTTCCACAAATTAACTCATTTTTAATAGGAGACATTAGTTGAGTGTTAGTCAAACTACAAATCAACAATGTAGCCTATCTGGCATTCCACATAAGCATGATGTCATAAATGACATAATCTATTTAATATTTTTTTTCATTTTGTTTTCATCTTCTCTCTTTCTCCTTTCGTTCTCTATTTTTTAACTATGTTAAATTTTAATAATTTCTTTTGATTCCATTAAGCTTCAAAAAATCTTTAGAATTTTGAATTCAATCCTTTTTTTTCTGTTATAATTCACCGAATCATATGGTGAAAAGGAGAGAATATATGTGAAATAGAATCCATTATAATGAATCCATTGCCGAACTCAAATTGTGATCATGTTAGAAGGAAAAACTAAAAGAAAACATCAACAGCTGTAGCGATAGTAACATTGAAGACAAATCAACAGGGGCAGAACCAAAACCAAAGTAATAGTTACACCAGATGGAAATCCAAGGCGCAACAACAAATCTATTTTTCGAAGCTGATTCAAGCTTTCAGCCAAGTCAATCTTAATAGTAACTGTTCTTCACATTCGGCTCCATATCGTGGACGAAACATTTTTGAAGTTGTTGATAGAGCTTTGGCTGTAGCGACTAAAGGGAGGATGATGTGGAGTCATGCTATTTTTATGAGTTGTGTTAAGCTAAAGTTGACGAAGGAGAAGGGACAAAAAAGTGGATTTGTTTTTGCTGTAACACTGACTGGCGTTACCGGTAGGAACCTATCGAGGAAACAGATATTTAGTATTTTGAAATTGAAAGCAAAATTTGTTTAAAAGAAAGTCAAGGTTCTTGGTTGGTTGGTTCGCGGTTGCCGAAAATAATCATTACCGATTATTCTCGAAGAAGCAACTAATTATATTATCGCGCTTGAGATGCAGGTTCAATCCATCAGTGCTCTTGCTGATTTGCTTGAAGGATTCAATTCAAAATTCTGAAGATTTGTTGAAGCTTAGTGGAATCAAAAGATATTATTGAAATTTCAGAGTTAAGAGGGGAAAAATAGAGGATGAAAGGAGAAAGAGAGAAGAAGAAAGAATATGAAAACAAAATGAAACAAAATTGTTAAATAGATGATGTCATTTATGACATCATACTTATATGGCATGCCACATAGACTACATTATTGACCTGTAGTTTGACTAACAGTCAATTGACATTTCCTATTAAAAATGGGTTGATTTATGGAAAAATTGTAACGTTGAGGGAGTCAATTAAAAAAAAAGGTTAAGGGCTCAAACATTAAAACCCATAAATGATAAGGGTATTTTACGCAATTATGCCAATCAGGAAACCCAAAACCTAGAAGTTTCCTTCTAAACTAATCCTAGAGCATGAAACCCTAAAGCCCCTTCAATAACCATGATAATAGCTTAAGGCTCATTGATACTTACCAGGTGTCAAATGTTAATGGAGTTTGCTAAATACAACAAACCTAAAACCTTCAAGCTATCCTTAATTTTAGAGCTTTCCCGAGTGTTGTAGAGAGAATTCCGAGATAAAATAAAGTTTGCCAAAAAAACACAATGCTTGATCAAGAAGCCAATACTAGCTTTTTACAAGCATGGCTAGGGAAAAACTTAATGGGAAAGTTCATTCTCCCTGCTACCCCTCATTCGACAATCGTGAGTAATAACGTTCTCTCCCTTCTTAAATGCTTGTCCCCTCAATATTAGATATCTCATACCATTCTAAGTAACCCTTTCCAAGCCAACTATTTAGTTCAGCCAAAATAGTATGACTAACCATACAAAGCAATAGGCACTAATCGTCTATCAGTTGGGGTGGCATGTACTTTATAAAGGACCTTCTCCAACCACGAGGCTCGCTTTAACATGGACTTCGCTCGAGGGCATACCCATAGTCCTCAAGCACTCAGCGAGTTTTTAACATTTTATTTGCATGTAGTTTATTCTATATGCCTATCTCTATAAATAGTACTCAAATACCCTAGACTACGCTGAACAATATGTTACAACTTTCCCCCACTTAGGGAATTTTTTTCCCGAAATTCATACCTAAAAATAATTGTGGGTATTAATTTCTCATTATGCTCTCCCTTTCTCGAGTGACTTCTTTAGTGTTGTGATTACTCTGTAGTACGTTCACCAAGGTAACCTTTTTATTCCTCAGCTTTTTAACTTTCTTTGCCAAAATACAGACTAGCTTTTTCTCATAACATATATTTGGCTCAACTTCAAGCTCTTAGATTTGTACCATGTGCTCAGGGTTGGATTTATACTTATGTAGCATCGATAAATGGAACACATCATGAATCTTTGATAATTCAGGAGGCAACGCCAACGTATACACCACTGGACCAACTTTGTCCAAAATCTCATATGGTCCTATAAGTCTGAGGCTTAGCTTTCTTTTTTGATTGAAGTGTGTAATCCTCTTCCAATGGGAGACTTTCAGGAATACTTGACCACCTCTGGACGTACTAACATCCAGAGTTTGAATACTTTAGTAAAATATATATAAATTAGGCGGCATCCACAAATGTACTTGTCCAATTGTAATATAGTTACAACGGAGTAGGTGAGTACTCCGTGGATCGTACCCAATGGAGACTAATTCTAGATTAATTTTAACCTAACATTGAAAGATCTAATTAGTACTCTAAATGAGTTATAGTATGAAAAAATAAATAAATGGGATTTTGAGGTTTTTATAATAGTAAAATAAAAACAAAGAAATAAATAGCAAGAGATTGAAAAGTAGAATTAATCAAATCTGATTATGGGTGATTAGCTTGCTTCAAAATCCGTATCAACTGTCGCTTTGAGTTTCTTGTCAATTAACTAGTCACTATCCCAGTAGGATCTTTCAATCTCCTACTAAAATAACGAGTCGACAATGACTATTTATCTTCCAACCTTATAGTCCAGACGGGCTTGGGGTAAAGGTGTTCACGGATAGGCCATACCAAATTTGGGTTAATTCTCACCTTGATGACTTCCTAGGGTTGTCAAGCATAGGGTTTAGGTTCTTACTCTCCCAAACAGCTGATTTGTTGAGTAACCATGATAAATAGGTTCTTACTTCCACTTGGTAATCTCCCATAGAATGATTAGTTCCTCATGGTTTTTAGAAAAAAATATAAAACTGATAAAAATAGTAAACATGATAAATGAATTGAAAGTGTAGCGTTTAAGAAAAATCCTCATTTGTATTAAGAATGAGCGCGAATCCATAAGTTTGATTGTCTCCAAAAATTAGATCTCTCGAGATAAAACAAAGAAAAAGCTAAAAGTAAATCTAAGTCCAAACTAAAAAGAAAAACTAAACTGAAATTAAAAGAGAAATTATAAGCTAAGTAATTGGTGTCCATAATGTGTGGAAAATGAGCTTATTTATAGATTGTAAGTGGTCGTCGTTCTTAACCCTAGGTGAGCTAAAGATCCTGAGCTTTAAGTTTGATTGTGCAAACCAAAACGCCTCACCCTCTGGCTCATGTTAATTCCCATCTAGAGTCGATGTCATGACACATTAGGATCTGTGTCATGACAAAGGAGTCAGTATATTCCTCTTGGGATGTCTTCAATGGTATGTCGTGACACCCTTCAGCTATGTCGCAACATTGAAGGCAGCATTAGGATTTCTTCATTCTACTCCCTATTTTGTGACATCAAACCCTTCGTGTTGCAACATAGTGACCAGTACCAGTTTTGTACACCTTCTAATTGTCTCCTACACACTTGCAAAGTTCATTAGCTCACCCTTAGGCCTTATTCGACCCCTAAGGTCGATAAAAGACTCAATTCGCACATTTTATTGACTTTAATAAAACTTACAAAAACATAATTAAAACCTAATGATAATGCTTGTTTTCAAGCTCCTAAAGTGAGAAAATTAGTTTAATTTTCTACACCAAATTACAGTAGATCAAACTCTTGCACACTTAAGTCATTGCTTGTCCTCAAGCAACATGAATAAAAACAAAAAAAAAACAGAAGAGATGACCCTTGAGCAAATTGAATGCAAGTATTGATTTTGGAGCACATGACTAGGCATTTCATATTTACGAAAAACTTTGACATGATGAATAATTGATTTACCACTTTTGACCTCAAACATCTAAGTTTAGTGCATAATTAAGGGCCCCAACTGTAGGAATCCATCAACAAATCATACAAGTAATTTGATTATCCTAGCAAAATACAAATAGCAGTTTATGTGATTGTTTAATATAATGTCCATTCATGCATAAGGATATTTAGGTGACATAGGACTTTTTGGATTGTAACGTTTTAAGGCTTAGGACAGATATGAAATTCAAAAATAGTAAGCATCAAAGGGGCTACAAAGACGAAAATAGTTTGGCACATTGAATCGATCCCTATTCTTCCCTTTTAACGACCCTCACCCGCTTACCGCCTTATTTTTCCTTCTCTCACTTTCCTTGTTTCTCTATATAGTAAATTATAGCATAACATAGTAACTATGGCTAGCCTACAAGTTTCTATGCACTTAATGAACGAGTTTTTCTTATTCTTATGACTTTGTCACTTTCTTTTTCAATTCATCTCACTCACAAATGCTTGCTTCTTTTCAACAACTGTTTCTACTCGTATTGATTTTTTTTATTTTTTTCTTTTGTTCTGCACTTTTTAGGGTAACCTATAGTTCCTATATCACAACAATCTTTCCTATTTCACTCTATTTTTACAAAATTTATCGTGATATATCTACTTAACCCTCAATACGTATAGCCAAACATCTATAGTCATGTAGTTCAGGATAAAAGAAAAAAGGTAAATACAAATTAACGTTTCAAGCTCAGGTTTTGTAATAAGGTTCATCAAGAAATGTTTTAAGGCTAAAAAATGGTAATAAAGGTGAATAAAATATAAGTAAGCTTTTTGGCTCTAGATGTGTTCCAAATAATGCCTTAGGTCACCCCTAAATATCTCAATATGCACAAATTTAATCAACCAAACAAACTCAAATTCAACCATTTATCATTCATATTAGCATGCTATTTTCCTTGTATTTTTTTTATATCATTTGGTACAATTAATTGTTCAATGCCTAATTACAGTGTAACATATAGAACTTAGTAGTCTAATAATAAAAATTTTAAAATCACCTGTCATCATGCCAAATTTATTTATAAACACAAGCAACCTATGTACATGTTCTTAACCAATCACTTGTATTTCTACAAGCTCAAGCACACAAATGACAAGAAAAATCAAAAGAAAAACATAATTTAGACAAATTTTCTATGTTACCCTCACACTTTAGTTAACACATTGTCCTCAATGTGTAGCCCGAAAAAGAATAAGGAAAGAAGTTACCCGATTGATCGTGGTTGTGCTATCTGCTATTAGTGGGTGCTTCCTCTTTTGCTCATCGATAGTTCAAATTTGTTGTGTTTCCTTCATGTGGGATTCTTACATAGAAAGCAAAACCAACCACAAAACAAAACAACTAAAAATTTATTTATGTCCTATTCCTAAAAACAAATTGAAATCATCTTTAAGTTTAATACAACCCAAAACAAAATTAAATTCTAATCATCTTCATAATCATCCATCTCATCGCATCCATCTCCATTTTCTTCCTCTTCACTCTCATGCTCTCCTTCTTCTTGTCCGGGTGGCGTAGGCCAAAACATGTCTTACGTGTTGTTAAGGACCCTGATATTGTTCTACCTTGCAAATTCTTGAAATATTGGCTCTGACTCTTTCATCCACTACATCATCCAGTCCAGTTTAGGATGACTACTCTCACTAACTTCCTATTGAGCTATTGCCAACCCTTGTGTTGAAGCTGGTGTAGCTGTCGCTTTTTCTTGTTGTTTGTTCCAATGTTTTATTTGTTTGACTCGTAGCTCTTTGTACCATTGAAACAAAGTATCGCCAAATTTGCTTTGGGATGGTTTTAGCAACTGCTTGATGGATGCTATGGGCACGCCTACTCTTTTGAATAAGGTTGTCACTAAGTGGGGAAAGAATACTCCGACGTTTTGGCCACTGATACAGCTCTTTATGTTTTGATGGATCCACTTTTCAATACACACCTACTTTTTCTGCAGAATAACATAAAGTAAAACTGCTCGAAAGGTATTAACATTAGACACATTGAAAGTAGAGACTCTTTTGGTGCATACAAATTGAATCCATATTTTGGCCTCTGGGAACATGATAGCTTGATTGAAGGAGGTTGGGATACTACTACCTAGGTAGTATTTCCATTTGCCTCTTCCCTCTGTTAAGTAATTTATAATATTGTCCATATCTATGTCCCTAAAGTATTCCAAATCAGTTTTATCGATAAAATCTTGGTCATATAGTGGAGCATTGTAAAAATCGTAAATAATTTGAGGGGTTACTTTAATTTCTATCCCTCGCACTAATATAGTATCCTATATATGGCCATCAGTATTTCTAAACTCATGATCCCACAAAGATGCATAGAATTCTTGAACTACCGAGACCACAACGATATCTTTTAGGATTGTCCAAAAATGTTCCCACCTATGGTACCGAACTAAAGGCTATATTACACATGATCATCGACGGATCAAATCCCCTTTCTTGAATGAATGTTTTCCCTTGAAGTTCATTAAAATATTTTCAATATTTGAGTTCGAAAAAAATAGAGGGATTTTGAGCCGTCAATGGTTTAGTTTCATTAGTTCACCTAACTTTTCTAGGAGGAATTATTGTTAAACTAAGAACTAAATCGAAATATCAAGTAAAGAAATTCGGTGGAACAGTAAAAATCTAAGTTAGGAACCCTTAACCTTGTAGAGTTTGTTGAATTCCTCATTTTATGTGGCGTCTATTGTTCCTTGAATGTTCCCATTTCCCATTACACCAAATATGATTGAGAGATGGAGTTTGTAAACACGAAGAAGTTAAAACTAGGTTTTTAGGGTTTAAAAATTTTAAGAAATTTAAGAAGGTTGGGGAGATTTAAATGGTTAAGAAGTGTTTAAATAAGTGAGTAATAAGTTTGCAGGATAAGAAAGGTGTGATTATATGGTTAAAAATTGGCCAAAACGGGTTTTAAAGTTATTGGGTTATGATGTCGGGTCTGGTCACCTGTAGAAAATTGCTGCGACATCGCAACATAGGTGTTCCATATTGTGACATCCCTGCCAGTGTTCTGACTTTGCGACACAACACCGTCGTGTAGCAACATATCTTATAGATTGGAAAACTTGGTGAAAGTGTCTTCTATGTCACGACGTAGAAGGGCTATGTTGCGACACCAACTCTGTTTCAGCCCAAATTTCCATCTTGAAGATGTCTTGATATAAAAATAAACATATATCAACAAAAAAGTTAGAATCTAAACTATATGGCTAGTTAAATATACAATAATATATAGGAAAACTAAATTTTAAATGTCATCATGTTTTACTGCTGGATTCATCTAGTAGTTCCACCGTCGTATTCCCATTTGCGTCTCTTCTTGCATTTGTCCACCTGCCATCATATCCTTTCATCCTTTTTTGCCTGTATCTTTCTTTAACCCTGTATTAATCATATTAGGCATATCCTTGGATTCAAAGGTTAATAAGGAATGACATCGCTCCCCCAGTTTCCTACAGTTTGCCTCACTTTGGTGAGACCTGCATTTGAAAGTTTTAGTTTAACCATTAATTTTCATTTTTAACTCATTTTTCTCTAAATCAATGGTGGCTCTTGAGGTGGCTAAAAAGGGTTTTTCTAACAAAATGGGTATCTCCCTATCCTCTTCAAAATCTAAGATGACAAAATCTACCGGGACAATAAAACTACACATCCATTCAGTTTATACTAGCTCCTAAATAACATAGAGCTCTCAAAAAATGAATGCTCCCTATCTTTATCATTATTGTAAAGCTTCCTAGGTCTTTTAGTTTCTAGGGTACATGTTTAGAGATAATAACACTACAGGACGCATTGGTATTGACTTGCTCTCCTGCCTTAACTTTCCTATGCCAAGACATAATTTCTTTTAAAAATTTAGCGTACTTTGGAACTTTCTCGATTAATTCAATTAACGGTAGGTTGACATTCAATGTTTTGAACAAGTTTAGAAAGCTTATAAACTTGTCCTCATCTCGTTGGTGTTTCTTTTTAATTTGGAAGGAAACAGTATCTGTGTGTTATTGGCCAAGTCTTCTACCTTATCATTTGGTTCAGTTACAGGTTCGATGACCTCTTCTGGTTCTGGTTCTTGATCAGCCTCTTGGGTTTCAAGTTTGTCGGGGTACTCATGATTTTACCCAAATAGAGTGCGATCACTTTGACTTGCTCCTTCCCTTATTTTTGAGGATTATTCTCCATGTTGCTGGGTATGCCTGTGCCAATTTTCCTTTTACTATCTCCCATCATACTAATTAATTGACTCATTTGGTCCTCCAGTTTAGTCAATGTCCTCGATGAATTAGTGCACTCAGATTGCACCTATTTTACTTCTGTTCTCATTGACTACATCTCCCTTTGATTTGATCCAAGCATCAGCCACATACAATATGGTCATTTGGGTTGATCCTATCTTGAGGTTTTTGCAAATAAGGAGGTTGCTAAGTAGTGGTTTTAACTTGATTAGAATTACCTCGCCCCTGATTTCCTCCCCATCACAAGTTTGGGTGATCTCTCCAACCATGGTTGTAGGTATTTGAATAAGGATTTCCACCCATATTCCCGATGTAATTCACATATCGGTAGGATTGTTGAAGTAATGGAAGAGCAATTTGTCTCCTTCATACACAGACGGTACACTATTTGCAGATTCAATACAGTTAAGTTTATCCATTACCTGTTGGTATTTATCATCTTCTTGAATAGCTTTTTGCCATAGCTAGTTTTTGGCCATATGTGAATCATTCAATAGGCCACTGACAGGAGTTCAATGCCTTGTTTTCTATCCATTTGTACGCATCCTTCTACGTTCTATTCCTAAGGGTTCCTCCTACTCCTCCATCTAATTCGGATCTTGTATTTGCATCCAACCCGTTGTAAAACACCTGCAATCGCATCCATTTAGGAAATTCGTGGTGTGGGCATTTTTGGATCAACGTTTTAAAGCGTTCCCAAGCCTCGTGAAAACTTTCCCTTCCATTTGTCTAAGAATAACAATTTCTCTTCTTAGTTGAACCGTTATGCTAATAGGGAAAAACTTTTGTAAAAATTTTCTGGTGAACTCATCTCATGTCGTGATAGAACCTAGTACCTGGGTGTCTAACCAAGAAAAGACGTTATCAATTAAAGAGAAAGGGAACAATTGAAGACAAATAGCGTCATCCGTGACCCCATTGTTCTTGAAAGTATCACAGAGTTGGAGAAACCATTTTAAATGTTAACTCAGATCCTCTATCATTGTGCCCCTAAATTGTAGATTATTTTGGACCATTTGAATCATTGTTGGTTTGATCTCAAAATTGTTAATTGCAATAGCCAGCCTCGTTATGCTTTCTTGAACCATGTCTTGACTTGTTAATGAGTAATCTCTTAGGGTTCTCTTGTTACGAGCCATCTGTAAATCTGTAGGTAACTGTGGTGGTGTTGGTGGATATCCTAAAGTGTTATTGTTAGCTTCGTCGAACAGTGGGTTCTCGTATGGTACATTGCCTACAGCAAGTGCTGGTGGATCATGCATCTGTTATTACTACTTCTGTTGTTATTGATGATTTCTACGAATTATTCTCTTCGGATCTGTAATTGGCTTTATAGGTGTTTCCCTACTGTGAGTCATACACTAGACCCAAAAAGAAAAAAAAATAGTAATAACAATTAAAATTGTGGCTATAACCTGGAAATTTCCTAACTATTCTTACTGAAGTGTAAAAATTAAAATTAACTAGTAAGGTTGCCTCCTAGCAACGGTGCCAACAACTTAATCGCCTCCGAACATACTATTCTCTAGAGTGTGAATACTACAGTAAAAGATATATAAATGAGGCGGTATCGCATACCAGTTCAGTTGTAATATTTTTACAACGGAATAGGTGAGTACTCTGAGGATTATACCCAATGGAAGCTAATGCTTGATCAATTTGAACTTAAACACTAAAAGATCTAATTAGTACTCTAAATTAGTTATAGTACAAAAACATAAATAAAAGGTATTTTTAGGATTTTTATAATAGTAAAATAATAACAAAGAAATTAATAGCAAGAGATTGAAAAGTAGAATTAATAAAATCTGATTATGGGTGATTAGCTTGCTACGGTAATCATCATTAATTATCGTTTTGGGTTCCTCGTCAATCAACTAGTCACTATCCTAGCAGGATCTTCTGATCATCCACTAAAATAATGAGTTGGCAAAGATTACTTATCTTCTTACCTCACAGTCCAGACCGACTTGAGGTGAACATGTTCATGGATAGACCATACCAATTTTGGGTTAACTCTCACCTTGATGACTTCCTAGGGTTGTTAGGCATAGGGTTTAGGATCTTCCTCTCCCAAACAACTAATCCCCCACAGAAGGATTGGTTCCTCATAAATTTTAGAAACAATGTAGAATCGATATAAAGAGTAAACATGATAAATGAATCGAAAGTATAACATTAAAGAAAAAGATTGATTGGTATTAAGAATGAACGCGAATCCATAAGTTTGATTTGTATTAAGAATCCAAAGGATAACATTAAAGAAAAAGATTGATTCGTACTAAGAATGAACGCTAATCCATAAGTTTGATTGTCTCCACAAATCAGATCTCTTGAGATAAAACAAAGAAAAAATTGAAAGTAAATCTAAGTCCTAAGTAAAGAGAAAACCTAAATTGAAATTAAAAGAGAAATTCTAAGCTAAGTAATTGGTTTCCACAATGTGTGACAAATAAGCCTATTTATAGATTTTAGGTGGCCATCATCCTTAGCTCTAGGTTAACTGATGTTCTCAAGCTTTAAGTTTGATTGTACGAACCAAAACGTCCACTGCCTTGTGTTAATTCCTATTTAGAGTCGATGTCGCGACACATCAGGACCTGTGTTGCGATAAAAAAGTCAATATATTTCTCTTGGGATGTCTTTAGGAGTATGTCGCGACACCCTTTAGCTAGGTCATGATGTGGAAGGTAGTCTCAAGATTTTTCCGTTCTGCTCCTTATGTTGCGACATCAAACCCTACGAGTTGTGACATAGTGACCAGCATCAATTTAGTACGCCTTTTGATGGTCTCTCATATGCCAAAAATTGGTGTAGCAGATTAAACTTAAGGAGCCTAAATATAAGCATTTTCTTTACATTTTAGTTAAGCTTCTTTAGTTTTACTTACATGTGCAAATTAAGTCTTTTTTTAACCCTTAAGGCTGACTAAGGCCTAAGGGAGAGCTAACGTACTTTGTGAGTGTGTGCAGGAGACCATTAGAAGGCATATTAGGATGATATTGAACATTATGTCACACACGAGAGGACTGATGTCACAACATAGGGAACAAAATGAAGAAAACTCAAGTCTGTTTTTGATGTCGTAACACAGACTGAGGGTGTCGCGACATACCCCTAAAGATGGCTACAGAGGAGCATACTGGTTGCTATGTCATGACACAGGTCCTGGTGTATCACGACATCAACTTTGGGACAAAAATTAGACACGAAGTAGGGGCATTTTGGTCTGCACAATAAAACCTAAAGCTCGGGAACATTAGCTAACCTAGGGTTAAGGACGACGACCAGCTGAAGGCTATAAATAGGCTCCTTTGGAACATGTTAAAGACACCTTTTTAATTAACCTAGTGTCTTCCTTTATATTTAGTTTTACTTTCTTTCATAGGTTCCTATAGTTTAGTGTATTTGTTCATTGTTTTCATTAAAGAGATCTGAATTGTGGAATCATTCAACTCTATGGATTTACGCTTAATATCAATACAATAAGGCTCTTTCATTTACTCTATCTTCTTGATTTAATTAGCATTCTTTCTCTTTACATCGATTCTATATTGTTTATGAATTCCATGAGGAACTAATCCTTCTATGGGAGACTAGTGAGGGAAGGTATAATCTGTGAACTATTTTGTAGGGTTACTCAACAAGTAAACTATTTGGGAAAGAGAGATCGTGAAACAAACCTTAGGCCTAACAATCCTAGGAAGTCATCAAGGTGGGAATTAAACCAAAATTTGTATTGCCCATCCGTGAACAACTTAACCCCAAACTAGTTTTGGCTGTGAGGTAAGAAGATAAGTAGTTATTACTGACTCATTATGTTAGTGGAAGATCAGAAGATCCTGCTAGGGTAGCAACTAGTTGGTTAATGAGGAACCCAAAGTGACAGTTGATCGAGATTATCGAAGCGAGCTAATCACCCATACTCATATTTGATTTATTCTTCCTTTTTAATCTCTCGACTTTTATCTTTTTGTGCTTTTTTATTTTTATCATTATAAAAACCTCAAAACTCCTTTATTTTATATTCTTCATACTATAACTGAATCTAAAGTACAAATTAGATCTTTTAGTGCTTAGGTTAGAATTGATCTAGCTCTTGCCTCCCTTGGGTATGATCCTCGAAGTTCTCAGCCACTTCGTTGTAAAACTATATTAGAATTAGTCCCTTATACTTGTGTATACTACCTCATAATTATATATTTTATTGTAGTATTCACTTTCTAGATGTTAGTACGTCTGGAGGCGGTCAAGTTGTTGGCGTCGTTGCTGTGTATACTACCTCATAATTATATATTTTATTTCATTTATTGTTACTAATATTTTCTTTTTGGGTTTAGTGTATGACTTTAGTAAGGGAACACCTATTGTAGCAGCCATATATCTAGAGAGAATAATCTAAAAAAATTATCGATAGCAACAGAAGTAGATGTAAGAACCACCACCACCAGCTGTGGGTAACGTGCCAAATGAAACTCCACTACTTAACGATGCTAACAATAATGCCCTAAGAATCCCACCAACATCACAACTTCTTGCAAACATACATATGGCTCGGAACGAAAGAACTTTAAGGGTTTATGCCTTACCAAGTCTGGACATGGTTCAAGAAAGTATAAGAAGGCCGACAATTACAACTAATAATTTCGAGATAAAACTGACTATGTTTCGAATGATCAAGTACAATTTGCAATTTAAGGGCACTATGACAGAAGACCCTAATCAACATTTAAAATGGTTCCTTCAACTCTATGATACTTTTAAGTATAATGGGGTCACTGATGATGCTATTCGTCTTCAATTGTTCCCCTTCTCCTTGATTGATAATGGTTTTTCTTGGTTAGACTTACAGGCACTAGGGTCTATCACAACATGGGATGAACTCGTTTGAAAGTTCTTACAGAATTTTTTCCTAATCAGTAAAGTAGTACAACTAAGAAGAGAGATTGTTGTTTTTAGATAGATGGTGGGAGAAAGTTTCTATGAGGCATGGGAAAGGTTCAAAACTTTGATTCAAAAATGGCTGCACCATGGTTTCCTAAGTGGATGCAACTACAAGTGTTCTATAATGGGTTGGATGTAAATGCACGATCTAGATTTGAGGGAGTAACAGGAGGATCCCTTATGAACAAAATATACGAGAATGCGTATGAGATCATCAAGAATATAACAGAAAACTCCTACTAGTGGCCAATTGAATGATTCACATATGGTTAGAAATCTGCTACGGTAAAAACTATCCAAAAGGATGATAAGTATCAGCAGTTAGTTTGTAGACTTAACTGTATCGATTTGACTTCTACACCGTCTATGCATGGGGAAGACAAAGTGCTCTTCCACTATATCAACAACCTGGCTGAAGATGTAATTTACGTTAGAAATAGGGGTCGAAACCCTTATTTAAATACATACAATCCTGGTTGGAGAGATCACCCAAATTTGAGATGGGGGAAACCAAGGAGCAGGTAATAATTTAATTCAAGTTAAAAATACTAATTACCAATCTCCCTATTTGTAGAAACCCCAAGATTGGAAAAAATTGAAGGAGAAATGCAGTCAATGAGAACTAAAGCCAAACATATGCAGTCTAAGTGCACGAACTCAGCAAAAATATTAACTAAACTCGAGGATCAAATAAGCCAATTAATGAGCATGATGGATGACATTAAAAGAAAAATTGGCACATGTATTCCTAGTAATATGGAGGATAATCCATGAAGAGAATGTAATAAGCATGTGAAAGAAATTGCGCTCTGATCAGGCAAAGTACTGAGTAGCCCAGAAACTATTACTCCGAAGACAATCGTAGAGAATAATAACGATCCTCAGAAGGTATCCCTAGAAGTGGAAGATGAGCCAGAGCCAGAGGAGGTAATCACACCGGCAACAGAGATAGAGAAGGAAGTAACTAAAGATTCTATCGATACAAAAATCTCATTCCCTTCGAGACTAGAAGAAAAGAAAAGGCGGGATTAGGATGAATTTGTAAGTTTCGTAAACCTATTTAGAACATTGAATGCTTTCCTACCTTTAATTGAGTTAATTGAAAAGGTTCCAAAGTAAGCCAAGTTATTAAAAGAGATGATGTCTAAGCATAATAAAATTAAGGTAGGAGAACAAGTGACTTTAAATGCTTCTTATAGTGTGATTATTTCAAGACAGGTACCTTAAAAATTAAAAGACCCAGGGAGTTTTACTATTCCCATAGAGATAGGAAGTATTCACTTTAATATAGCTCTATATGATCTAAGAGCTAGTATTAATTTAATGCCTCTATCGATTTTTCAAAAACATGGGTTAGCGGATTTGAAAACTATTCAAATAACATTACAATGGGCTGATAGTTCTTTGTTATGTCCAAACAGACTATTGGAAGATGTGTTAGTCAAAGTGTGAAGTTTTATTCTCCCTGTAGATTTTGTGGTACTTGATTTTGAAGAAGATCGTGAGATATCGATCTTATTAGTAAGACCCTTTGTAGCCACTTCGAGATCTACCATTGATTTAGAAAAAAATTGAATTAACTATGAAAATTAATGGTGAGATTGAAACTTTTAAATGTGGCCATTAATCCAACAATGAAGATAAGAGGAAGTTAGAGGAACAATGTAAAAAATTATTTACCTCTAACGTCTCCGAGTCAAGGGACACGCTTTTTTTTATGCATGCTGAAAGAATAAATAGGTTTAAGGAAAGGGACAAATGGGCACAGGTGGAATGGCACGATGGAAGATGGACCAATACTGACAGAATATGGAAATCCTCTATCGGTGAATTAGTGACACTTTTAGATGAATTTAGCAGTAAAACTTAAAAATTAGTTGAATTATTGTTTAACTTTTGTAAATTATTATATATGAAACTAATCACCTAGTTTAGATTTTGACTTTTATTTGGTATCAGTTTATCTCTAAATCGAAACATCCTTAAAGCTGGAAGTTTTAAGCTAAAATAGTGTCAATGTCGTGACATCGCCTTAGGGAATTACGACATAGCATTCAGTTTCCTTCAGGCATCCTAATTGTAGGGTGTGTCACGACACTGGGGTTGGTGTCGCGACATGGGTAATCTGGCAGGGATGTTGTGACACAAAACCCTAGTGTTGTGACACCGCTACAATTTTTTACAGGGTTGACCCGACCCAACTGTGCAACCCTACGGAATAATCTCCATTTAAGTCAATTTTTAACTCTTTAAAACCCTATTTTCTAACCTAAAACCATACTTACTTCTAACTAAAACACATGTTAACCCTTACTTTCCCAAACTCTCTCAAAACCTTTAAAACCTCTTAAACCCTAAACCTTTAATTTCTTACATATTTTATTTTTGGCATAATTGCAAAAAAAACCTCAACGTTTAGGGGATTTTGGTTTTGTGCCCTTAACCTTTGTATTTTTTGATTGACACCATTAATGTTACGATTTTTTCAGAATTTAGCCCACTTTTAATGATTAATGTGAGTTGACCATTAATCAAACTGTAGATCAACATAGTAGCCCATGTGGCATGCCACATAAGCACACGATGTCATAGATGACATCATCTATTTAACAAAATTTTTTCTCTCATTTTCTCTCTTGCCAAACACCAATTTTCTTTTTCAAAACATATGGTTGGCTCATTTCATCTACAGAAATCTCCATTACCATGATTATAATCATGCTTTTGTGCAATTATTGTAAACCCACACAACACACTTTCAACTTAAAATAATTACTTTTTTACCCACTGTCAGCTACCATTTTTTTCTCTTATTTTCTCTCGCCAAACACCAATTTTCTTCTTCAAAACACCAAATTCTTGAACATGTTTTGTCATTCATTGATCTTTATCTTCAAAATTTTTGTTCTTGAACATAAAGATTGATTAAACTTGATGATTGCTTAAGCTCATCAAATTAACACCCTGTTTTGAGAAATACAAGGAAATGGGATTATTGGATTGACAAGCATTTAATATTAATGTTGTACTACTCTATTTCATGATTTTAGTATTTGGATTCTCTTCATGTGTGTAATAATATTCAATAGGTGAAAGTCTTATGCGAGATTCTGATACATAGAACCACTCAAACTATCGTCTGCCAAAACTGCTACCTTCAAGTACAGACGGAGCTAACAATCCACGCATGCGTGTTGAGTTTCATTTTATAAATATTGTACTCTATTTTATAAACTTGTTGTCAATTTGACCCTCACATAGAAATGAAGTTGGAAGCGATGGGTACGAGGAATGAAGTGGAATGGATTGGATTGCTTGAGGTGCAAAAAAAGCTAAAAGATTAACCAGTGTTCCACAACCACCATTTTAAATAGATATCGAAATAGGTTTTTTAAACTTGTACAGCATATTATTTCATGATATTGTAATTATAGTATATCCTGTTTCCATTATGCTGGACGAATTGGTTAATCTGTATAAAAAAATGATTTGGATTTTCCCATCAGCTACTTTTATGATTGTTAGATAGAAAGTAGTAATAAAATAGGAAAGTGAGGGATGGGAATAGAAACAAGATAGTAAAACAGGGATGGTTTGGAGGTTAGGTAGTGAAGAAGAAAAATGGTGTTTGGCAAGGGAGAAAATGAGAGAAAAAAATGGCAGCCATCAGTGGGGGAAAAAACAATGATTTTAAGTTGAAAGTGTGGTGTGGGTTTACGAAAATTGCACAAAAGGATGATTATAATCATGGTAATGGAGGTTATTGTAGATGAAATGAGCCAACCATATGTTTTGAAGAAGCAAAATGGTGTTTTGCAAGAGAGAGAATGAGAGAAAAAAATGGTAGCAACCATGTGTTTTGAAGAAAAATGAGTGGTGTTTGGCGAGAGAGAAAATGAGAGAAAAATTTTTGTTAAAAGATGACATCATCTATGATATCGTGCGCTTATGTGTCATGCCACATGGGCTACTATGTTGACAATTTGATTAATGGTCAACTCATGTTGACCGTTAAAAGTGGGTTGATTTATGAAAAAATCGTAACGTTGAGGGTGTCAATCAAAAAATAAGAAGGTTAAGGGCACAAAACCAAAATCCCCCAAACGTTGAGGGTTTTTTTTGCAATTATGCCTTTACTGTTTTTGCAAACACTTGAACCATATTTGGGGTAACAAGGAACGATAACATTGCAGGAAAGTAAGGAATTCAAATGAACTTTGATTATTTATTAAAGGTTAAGGGTTCCTAAATTCAATTTTTTTTTTGTTCCATTGAATTTTCTGCTTAGTATTGTATTAGAATATCATGCCTCCTAGAAAAGTTAGAAGAACCAATGAACCTAAACCATTGATGGATCCAAACCCTCCTAATTTTGCAAACCCAGATATTGAGAAATATTTTACGGAACTTCAAGGAAAAACCTTTATCTAAGAGAGGGGGTTCGATCTGTTAATGGTTATATGTAAGGACATATGGCCTTTAGTTAAATATCATAGGTGGGAACATTTTTGGACGAGCTCGAAAGAGAATGTTGTGGTTCCCATTATTCAAGAGTTTTATGCATCTTTACGGGTCCATGAGTCTAGAAATATTGAAGGTCGTATGTGGGATATAATACTTGTATGGGGGAAAGAAGTGCGAGTAACCGATCTTGAATACTTCTGTGATATAGATATTGATAGTATTATAAACTTCTTGATTGATGGTAGGGGTGAATGAAAATATCGTGCATATACCAATATCCCTGTATCCTTTCACCAATCGATCATGTTTCCAGAGGCTAAAATGTGGGTCAAATTTGTATGCATAGGAATCACACCTACTTTAAATGTTTCTAATGTTAATACTTTTGGAGTAGTGTTACTCTAAGTAATTTTGTAGAAAAAGCAGGTATGTATCGGTAAATGAATTCACTAGAAAATGAGGAGATGCATTGGTAGCCAGATGGTGGGAGTCTTCTTTCCCCACCTAGTGATGGCATTATGCAGAAATGTGGGTATACCTAAGACATCTACTGAACAGTCACTAAAACCATCCAAAAGTATTATTGGTGACACCTTGTTCCAATAGTATTAATTAGTCTTTCAGTGTTTAGGTTAGAATTGATTTGGCACTTGCCTCCCTTGGATACGATCCTCAGAGTACTCACCTACTTCGTTGTAAAACTATATGATACGAGTCGCACAGGCCCAATAAGAAGATTCCAAGCCCAATCAAGAAATCCACCCCTACTTAGTT
>CM025255.1:24814276-24825559 GCA_013677275.1 Gossypium schwendimanii
TAGGACCTTTCGTAGGAGTTCTCGTGACTTGGCAACTCGATCTTGGTCCGCGCGCATTCCTATATCATTATATTACTACTCAACCTGTATACTTGTGAATACTACCATGTCTTTATATATTTTATTGCAATATTCACACTCTGGACATTAGTACATTTGGAGGCGGTCAAGTTGTCGGGAAGGCAACATCACTAGATTGATTTTAGTTTTTACACTTTAAAAAAATAATTAGGAAATTTGTAGGTTATAGTTATGACTTTCAATTTATTTTTGTTGATTAACATTTCTAACATTTGATTTTTCTTTAGGAATCCTAGGCACTGTCAACCAAATAATCAGTCAACACAAAATCATTGATGACTTTTATTATATGTGGTCCAATGATGACTTCGATTTGATGAAGATGTTTACGAAGAAAGAGTCTATGAAGGTTGGGAGATCCAGAAGAATCAATAATTACTAATGCTTGAATTAAGTCAACCCCGAGGAGAAGCTCAGTTCTTCCCCAATCTAATAATGACCACGATGATATGCCATCTGAAAGGTACCAAGAGCTACTAAGTCTGAAATGGAGCAGAGAAGAGAATGTCAACATAGATTCTTGTGAAAAAGGAGAACTTCCAAATTATTATCCTCTTCAGTAGACAGAAGACTATTCAGACGAATCAAACGAAACTTTGAAAAGAGAAGATATGGAGCTAATAGAGGAAATAGACAGTGAATTGAAAATTCAAATAGACATGGAACTCATTGTCCCAGAAATCTCGAATAATGCTGATGAAGTTGAATTACAAAAACAATAAAATAGGCTAAAAGGATCAAACTAAAGTTTCAGCGGTTAAATTCATATGGTAGGCTTGAAAGGCCCAAACAATCCAAAGAAAATGTGCCTATATCATGTTTAGATTCTTATGCCTCCTAGGATTTTGTCTCAAGAAAGTTACTAAGTCAATTCTAAGGACTTAAACCTTCATCCGTGTCTATTTCTAGGGAAATTAAATTTTCATGGAAAAAGACTACATAATACCTAAGAACATACAAGCATTCCATAACCTAAGATAACATAAAAAAACTTAGATAAAATCATAAATCATGCCTGCATTTGAGCTAACTTATGAACAAATTTTTTTTTGAACACCATTTTATTTTAGCATACTTTTGTTTAAACATTGAATCATACTTAAGAAAAAAATTAAAATTCACAAAAATATTGCCTTACCCCATTTAAAAAGAAGCAATGTCCTCATTGTGGAGAAAAATTATGAATAAAAACTGAACACCAGGTATAGTTGCAAGAAAAGAGAGGTGAGTCATGAAGACTGCTTAAGTACCAAGTCTTTCTTAACAATCCAATCCTAGACATGTTCATTCACATTATCATACTACTTTGCTTTTTATTAGAAAAGAGGCATTGAGCTTACTTTATTCATGTTTGCAATTTCCTAGTTATTGTGCGAAAGCAAAATACTAACTAAAAATATAAATGCTTAAAAATAAATACTAAAGAAAAAGAAATAAAAGAAATTCCTCCCCTTTTTATTAATTTGTGTCATCCTTTTTTTTTCGAGATTGCTGTAGCGTGGGGAAGTGATTCTGCGACGAAGGGAAAGGGGTGCGAGTGTTGGATATTTTTTTCCTCATCACTATTTTGGGCTTTGAGTCCAAAATTGCAGAAATTTTATTACTTGCAATGAAATAAAACTTGACAGAAATAAAATTATTAAACCTTAGGCCAACTTGACCATCTTATTAAACATAAAATAAAAAATTGGAAATAAAAATTAGAATGAAAATGAAAAAATTTCTTTTGGGCTACATAGAAAATTTCTTCTCAAAAAATTACATCAAATTAAATTCTCGAGAGAGGATGGAGGGGTCACAAATGGTCTCGCTTAAGTTGCAATCTCTTTAGACAGAATTTATTTGAAGTACTAAATCAAGAAAAATAATTTTTAAGCATGCCATTTATTCAAATGAGAGAAAAAAATTAAAAATAAATTAATGATAGAGAGAGTGATGAAAAATCCCTCAATGTTATAGATGATTGTCACTGACAAAGGCGATGTCAAACGACTATTTATCCTACCAATTGTATCCATTTAGAAAGAAGAGATAATGTTGCCTAGTGATTATATTCAACATTTGATCAAAGAATAGTAGCAAGAGATGGTCTTTCTACTTTGCTTTGTTCGACTTTTTGTCATTCATGCAAATCTACCTACCCGTGATGATCCTTAATGAAATCAACGTTATACCTTCTTTCTTTGGTGCAAGTCTCACCCATTGAATGTCATAGATGGGGTCTATGATCCTTGCTTTTATCCATTGAGGCTCAAGTTTCCCAGGATCAAATACTCAAGATTGAGTCAATCTCTTCTGTCCCGCGATAAAACTCTTTTTAGTATCTAATGACCTTTTCAAAACCGTTAAGTCTAACTCAAGTGACTCTTCTCTTTATGGGTTGGGTTTCTTGTACTCATGTGATGATAGCTCTAATGATTTGAATTGAGATTTTAAATTAAATCCTTCTGAGTTAGCTTCCAAACATATATCATCCTCATCTTAATATAGAGAATCAGATGAAATACCTTCCAATGGATCATTATATTCTACTTTTGCAAGAACCATCAATCTTCCTTGGAGTTAACAAAACAATCTTTAACCTCATCAGAATATCTTACGGCCTTAAGCATATTAAAGTTCACCTATTTATCTTGAACTCACATGGTGAGTTCACCTTTCTGTACATTGATTATCGTCCTGCCAGTTGCCAAGAAAGGCCATCCTAGGATGATTGGTACTTTTTTATCTGCTTCAAAATCTAAGATAATAAAGTTATCAGGAAATATGAATTTATCAACACGTACCAATACATCCTCAATCTTTCTTTCTAGGTATGCCAAAGATCAATCTGCTAGTTGGAGTGTAACTGTAGTTAGTCTGTCCTTACCAATACCTAATCGTCTAAACATAGACGTAGGCATCAAGTTGATAATCAGTCCCTGATCACACAAAGCCTTACTATAATAGGATTATCAAATATTGCAAGGTATGGTGAAACTTCCTGTATCCTTCAACTGTGGAGGCAACTTGTTTTGAAAAAATAGGCTACATTCTATAATTAGGGCTATAGTTTCAAATTTCCCAAACCTTCTCTTCTTAGACAAAAATTCCTTCATAGCTTTTGTATCATTTGACATTTGCTCCAAAGCTTTCACCAATGGAATGTTGATACATAGATGTTTCAACACATCCAGCATTCTCTTAAATTGAGTATCTTGTTTTTATGTTGCTTGAGTCTTTGAGGATGTGGAGGTTGTGGAACTACAGCTCTTTCGAGGTAATATTTTTGTATCTAACGAAGAGGTTAGCTTATCAGAATTCACTGTTTTAGAATTTACCCCTTCAGAATTTGGCTTCTCTGGTGTAGGAATTTCAATTGTTGGTTGATTTTCCTCTTCTCCTGATGTTCATCTTTAACCTTAACCTCATTGGGTTCAAAAATCCTTCTGCTTCGTAAATTGACCGCTTTGCAGTTCTCTTTGTTCAGTTTTCTTAAGTTCTCTGTGTCACTAGGCAAAGCTCCTTGTGGTCTATTTCGAAGTTTGTTAGCTAACTGCCCCATCTAGTTCTTTAAATTTCTCAAAGTCACATCATTCTTCGTCATGTACGCTTTTAATACACTCTTAATATTACTGGAAGATTCAACTGGTAGAGGATTTTCTATATTGCTTGATTCAACACATTGGGGTTTGCTTTTAAGCTCATTAGGTAATTGTTCCACTTGATTTTCTAGATTCCCTAATGTTGTTGCTTGGCCTTGAATCAAGGCATCATTTTTAGCAATGTACGACTTAAACAAATTATCCACATTATTGGAAGATTCAACTTGCAATGGTTTTTGAACTTGTTGATTGAAACCAAAAAGTTGATTTGATTTATGCTACATGTAATTATTGTTTGGCCTAGCTCTTTGGTAGTGGATTGGTGGTTGAGTTGCAACATGATTTAAATTGTTAGTAGTAAATTGTTTCAATATTAAAGAGATAGACAATACTTGAGTCGATATTGAAGTAAGGGCATCTACTTCATGCACTCTGACTATTTGTCTCCCTGAAGCTACTTGATTTGTCAGCCATTATTAATTGTTACTGGCTATTCTCTTGTTAATCTCGTAAGCCTCATTATAAGACTTCGATAAGAGAGCACCATTCACATAAGCATGTACCACTAACCTTGTGTGTGCGTTGAGACCATTATAAAATGTTTCCAATTGGATGCAATATAGAATCTTGTGGTGTAGGCATTTACGTAGTAGCTCTCTGAATCTTTCCCATGCCTCGTATAGGGACTGATTATCCATCTGCTGAAAAGTGGTGATCTTATTCTGTAACTTAGTAGTTTTGCTAGGTGGGAAATACTTTACCATAAAGCTTTCAACTAATTCTTGCCAAGTAAAAATTTAATTGGATTGCAACGAATTAAGCCATGCTCGTGCTTGATCTCGTAATAAGTATGGAAACAACTTCAACCTCAATGTGTCTTTAGTTGCATTGGTTATCTTGAAGGAATTGCTCACCTCCATAAACAATTGAAGGTGAAGATGTGGATCTTTGGTGGGCATTCCACTTAATTGGCCTATTGTTTGAAGCATCTAGAACATCACAGGCTTTAATTCAAACTGTGGTGTCTCAATCTCCGGTCTCCTAAATCCTGGGTTTAGTTCATTAAAAAGTGGCACGACATACTGTCCTTTGGTTCGATCCCTATCATCAACAATAAGGATTGGATTTCGAGCATTAGTCGCTCCATTCCCTTGAACATCATTTTGATTCTCAAGATCCATTTCTACAGCTTGTCTCTAGGCTAATCTTTCTCGTCTTCTTTGTCTAAGTGCCCATTCGATTTCAGGATCTATAGGGAGCAAATCAATGATTCGATTTAAACTCATGAAGACCTGAAAAGAAAATAAAAAAATTAAAGAAGTAATTAGTAAAGTTAGAAATTAAAAAAATAAAATAAAAATCATATTGCAAAGAATAATTTCACAAAAATGACTAAGGAAACAATCCATGGCAACGATGCCAAAAACTTGTAACACGTGGTTTGTACAATTGTACATAGTTGTTATCAAGTAATAAGTAAGTATAAGAGTTATCATCTCCACAGAGACTGTATATGTTCACCAATATTTTGTAAAATTAAAGTTAACAATTTGGTGAGAAAAACACAATAGTTTTGATTGGTTGATGTTAAGTAAAAATAACTATCCAGATGCAAAATGATCTCTAAATGCAATGTATGCAATAAAATGAATGAGATGGATTTCGCAGCATAATTCACAAGATTTTAACAACGACAACATGAATAGGCTGGAGTAATCACATCAATTAACTTAGTTCATTTTCATCATGTTAATAATGTTCTGGAAAATATTCCATGGCAACTCAATCTTTCATGAGTTTGAAACCAATATTAAGTCCTTCTAAAATCTTTTACTTAGAAAAAACATGCATTTTACTAATCATATTCAACTAAGGGTTTCTTAGAATTCATGTGAAGTAAAAAGGAAAGGTTAGAGTTGAAACAGTTTAATCACATAAACCTAAAAACTATGCAATATAATAGAGCTCTCTTGAGTTATTATGAACCTTTAATTTAGTTGGGATAGGATCTAAATTAAGCATGAACTTTTCAATTATTGCATCAATTAGTCATCGTCTGGTTAGGATCACTCAACTAATTCTAATGCACTCAATCACATATGAATGAAATACATGCTTGAGTTTAATTAAACACATGATATGCTGAGGCACAAAACATCATAATATGATTTAAATAAACTTTATTGAATTGATGCAATCATCCTAGCTAAAAATAATTAAGCTACCATTATAAATGAAAAAACATTAAAGCAAATTGCAAACATGTTGAATAACAAGAACAATAAAAATTAAGGAAGAAAACACTCAGAATAATTTTGGCAATCCTCCGGAATTGGTCATGGTGGCGTCCTCCAATCCTCGTAATTGCTCCTTTACAAGATGTTCCTCAAGGTGGCCAACTAAGAGAGAATTTTCTTAAAGAATTCCTAATTAAATGAAGGTGAAAATGGAGGGTTTATGAATGAGAGAAAATGAGAGGTTAGTGAATGATGAGAGGAAATGAAGGATGAATGTTAAGTGAGGGATGAGGGATGAGGGATGATTTGAAATAAAGAATGAAGGTGGGTCTTTATAGTGAAGGTTGGTGGATAAGTTTACTAAAAATAGTGTGAAAAATCCTCCCATTTACTCTTTTACTTTGCTGGCCACATATTGTGGAAGAGGGAGTTTTTGTTTGCTTGATTCATGCATGATATCATGCTTGAATCAATCAAGGGGTGGACGGTTTCTTGGCCAAAGTTCGTGGGCCATTTTTTGATTTGTTTGAAAGTGCAGGGATCTTCAGTAAATCTCCCGAAAAAGAATTTTTGAGTAGTCCAAATGCCTTTGCCAAATTTGGGCGTATTCTCTCTTGTTTGGACGGTTTGGTGACCCAATTGTTTACCAGACTCGTCCATCAATTGATCCATTTTCAATTGGATAAAAAACAACCTCTTCATGACCCATTTTACATGTGTTTGTCGTCCATGTAGAGTGAACTTGGGCATGTCCATGTAACTTTATTTTATGAATAAATCATGCATAATTTCCTTAGTCCAATTGCATTAAATAATGTCAAGATCAATAAGCAGGAAAAATAATTAAATTATGCATAAAATTAATGCAAAATAACATAAAGTCACTTTCTTTATTAAATGATGCCCATTATTGAAGTATAAACAAAATTCACTCAATTAGTGATCAAATACTCGGGATTTATATTATTTTTATGTTAAAAGGTGCCAAAAAAAAGCATAAAACCTTATATAAATTAGAGTTTAGACTAGACATGTGGATAAACGACTATTTGTATTCTGCTCGGATAATCAAAGTACTTGTATGATTTGTTGATGAATTCCTATAGGAGAGAACCTGAATACTTCTATATTTTGTAACATACTGAACTTAGATGTTTGAAGTCAAAGTTGGTAAGTTAACTATTCATCATGTTTAAGTAGTTAGGAAACATTAAATGCCTAAGGCATATGCTCCGAAGTCAATACTTATATCATACTTGCTGAAAGGTCATCATGTTTATTTGTCATTTTTGATTATCTTACTTGAGGACAAGCAATGACTTAAGTGTGGGGGAGTTTGATCTGCCAAAATTCAGTATAGCAGATTAAATTAGTTTTCACACTTAAGGAGCCTAAATACAAGCATTTTCATTACATTTTAGTTAAGTTTCTTTAGTTTTATTTACATGTGAAAATTCAGTCTTTTAGGGCCGAATGAGGCCTAAGGGAGAGCTAATGTACTTTGTGAGTGTACAGCAGACCATCAGAAGGCATTTTAGAATAATACTGGAAGCTATGTCGCAACATAGGGAACAAAATAAAGAAAACTCAAGTTTGTCTTCGGTGTCACGACATAGATTGAGGGTGTCGCAACATACCCTTGAAGATGGCTACAGAGGAGCATACTGGTTGCTATGTCGCGACACAAGTCTTGGTGTGTCGCAACATCGACTCTGGGATGAAAATTAGACATGAAGCAGGGGTGTTTTGGTCCACACAATCAAACTTAAAGCTTTAAAACGTCAGTTAACCTAGGGTTAAGGACGACGACCACTTTTAGGCTATAAATAGGCTCATTTGGCACATGTTAAAGACAGCTTTTTAATTAACCTAGTATCTGCCTTTATATTTAGTTCCATTTTCTTTCGTAGTTTTCTATAGTTTAGTTTATTTGTTCATTATTTTCTTTCAAGAGTTCTGAATTGTAGAATCATTCAACTTCGTGGATTTACACTTAATATCAATACAATCAGGCACTTTCATTTACTCTATCTTCTCGATTTAATTATCATGCTTTCTTTTTACATCGATTCTATATTGTTTATGAAGGCCATGAAGAACTAATCCTTCTTTGGGGGATTAGTGAGTGAAGGTATGATCTGTTAACTATTTTGTAGGGTTACTCAACAGATTAGCTATTTAGGAAAGGGAGAACATGAAACAAACTGCCTGACAACCCCAAGAAGTCATCAAGGTAGGAATTAACCCAAAATTGGTATTGCCCATCTGTGAACACCTTAACCCCAAATTGGTCTAGACTGTGAGGTCGAAAGATAAGTAGTTCTTGCTGACTCGTTATGTTAGTGGAAGATCGGAAGATCCTGCTAGGGTAGCAACTAGTTGGTTGATGAGGAACCTGAAGTGGCAGTTGATGGAGATTACCGAAGCGAGCTAATCACCCATACTCAAATTTTATTTATTCTTCCTTTTTAATCTCTTGAATTTTATTTTTTTATGTTGTTTATTTTTATCATTATAAAACTCAAAAAATATTTTATTTTATATATTCTTCGTACTATAACTGAATCTAAAGTACTAATTAGATCTTTTAGTGCTTAGGTTAGAATTGATCTAGCGTTCACCTCCATTGGGTATGATACTTGGAGTACTCAGCTACTCGGTTGTAAAACTATATTACAACCAGACCTGTATACTTGCAGATTCCACCTCATAATTCTATATTTTATTGAAGTATTCACACTTTGGACGTTAGTACGTCCGGAGGTGGTCAATCCCCTACACACTTGCAAATTTCATTAGTTCACCCTTAGGCCTCATTCGGCCACTAAGGTTAATAAAAGACTCAATTTGCACATTTTATTGACTTTAAAAAAACTTACAAAAATATAATTAAAACCTAATAACAATGCTTGTTTTCAAGCTCCTAAGGTGCAAAAATTAGTTTAATCCGTAATACTGAATCATGATAGATCAATACCTTATCTTCTACCTCAAAGGAGGTTTCTTTCCTTTTTAAGTCGGCATAGGAATTTTGTCGATACTGAGTAGCCTTCAAGTGATTGTGAATGACAGGAACCTTTTCTTCTTTTTCACACACTAAGTTTGGTTGTAGGCGAATTCAATCAGGGGAACATACTTTTCCCAGTTTGTCCTGAAATCAATTACACAGTAATGCATCATGTCTTCTACTACTTGAATCACTCTTTTAGATTGACCATTTGTCTGAGGATGGAATGTAGTATTAAATCTCAGTTTGGTCTGCAGTGATTTTTGTAATTTTTTCCAAAATCTTGAAATAAACCTTATATCTCTATCAAACACAATGGATGATGGCACTCTATAGAGGTGTACCACTTCAGTGATATATAATTTAGCAAAATTTTCCATAGAATATGTGGTGTTCACTAGAAGGAAATGCATTGCCTTTGTGAGTCGATCTACTACCACCTAAACAAAATTCTTTTTGGAAGAACTAAGGGGTAATCCAGAAAAAAAGTCAATAGTGATCTTATCCCATTTCCATTTGAGGATTGCCAGAGAGTACAACATTCTTGAAGAAACTTGATGCTCTGCCTTTACTCTTTGACAAGTCAAACATGTGGAAACATATTTTGAAATTTCTTTCTTCATACTAGGCAACCAGTAAGAGTATTTCAAATATCTATACATCTTGAGGCCACCAAAGTGAAGTGAAAAAGGTCATTGGTGAGCTTCCCTCAATAATTCCTTTCTCAAATCATTTCTCACCAGTACAAATACTCAGTTCCTGAATCTGAGTTTGCCATCCTTAACTACACTGAAGTGCAATACTTTTCTCGACATCATCTTTTGCTTGTATCTTTCACATTAGACGTCCTTTCTTTGTTCCTCCAAAATTTGTGAAAGGTGAGTTGGCTTCACTACTAACTTCGCCATTAATGCTCAATTATCAACCATTGTCACTTTAATTCATAGGAACCACATTCGCCTTCCCTAGATGATACTCGATGATCAGGTCATAATCTTTTAATAGTTCTAGCCAACTCTTTTGGCATAGATTCAATTCCTTCTAGGTCATTAGGTACTTGAGACTTTTATGATTAGAAAAGATGTGGCACCTTTTTCCGTAGAGTTATTGTCTCCAAAGCTTTAGTGGCAAAACCACATCTGCAAACTCTAGATCATGCGTGGGGTAGTTTTTTTCATGCGATTGTAATTGGCACAAAGCATATGCTATAACCCTTACCTTTTGCAAAAGGAAACATCCTAATCCTTTCGAAGCTTTCTTGACACTCATCACTCCAAGTAGTTTTCTCCTTTTTCTTTAACCGTGTGGTGAGGGGTTAAGCTATAAGAGATAACCCTTTCACAAATCTCCTGTAGTACCCAGCAAATCTTAGAAAACTATGAACCTTTGTAAAATTCTTGGGCGGCTTCCATTCAAGGATTTCTTTTACCTTGGCGGGATCCACCTTAATACCTTCCTCTGAAATCACATAACCTAGGAAGTGCACTTATTTTAACCAAAACTTACATTTGCTAAACTTGGCATACAATTGATGCTCGTGTAAGGTCCTTAATACAATTCTTAAGTGTTCTTCATGATCCATCTCATTTTAAGAATAGACAAATATATCATCGGTGAAGACAACTCTGAACTGGTCCAAGTATGGTTGAAATACTCTGTTCATTAGATCTGTGAACATTGTAGGTGTGTTGGTCAATCCAAATGTCATTACTAAGAACTCATTGTGTCCATAACTTGATCTAAACGTTGCCTTAGGTATATCGTCATTCTTATTTTTTATTTGATAATATCCAAACCTCAAGTCAATATTAGAGAACACCACAGCTCCGTTTAATTGATCAAATAAGTCTTTGATTCTGGGCAAGGGGTACTTAGTCTTAATGGTGACCTTATTCAGTTGGCGATAGTCTATGCATAAACGTATAGATTCATCCTTCTTTTTTACAAGCAAAATTGGTGCAGCTCAAGGAGATATACTAGGTCTAATGAAGCCCTTACTCAACAGGTTTTGTAACTACTCCTTTAACTCCTTAAGCTCTACTGGCACCATCCTATAGGGTTTACATGATATAGGAGCTATTCCAGGCTCTAACTCTATTAGAAACTCTATCTCCCTGTCCTTAGGCATACTAGGTAGTTCCTCAGGGAATATGTCCATAAATTCTATTACTATGGGCACTTGGCTGACTTCACTCTTAGGCTTAGGAGTGTTCATGATATACACCTGTAATGCTAGGGTTTGTACAAGTGTTCACAGTCATTATCAAGTAATAAGTAAGTATCAAGTTATCGTCTCCAAAAGGACTGTATTTGTGCTAAGTCACTTAATTTGTAAAATTATATTAACAATTTGGTAAATAAAAGCACAATATAG
>CM025255.1:24826614-24838376 GCA_013677275.1 Gossypium schwendimanii
TTGAATTTCTAGATCGAACTCTTGAAGTAGAAGTACCCATCAGATCAGTCTCGGCTTAGCATCTTTCTTATCAAGTAAATACTTAATTGCTGAGTGGTTCATACAAACAGTCACTTTGGTACCTATAAGTTAAGATCGAAACTTTTCAAAAGCAAACACAATATTAGGTAACTTTTTTTTGTTACCGTGTAATTCAGTTGAGCTCCTGTCAGAGTTTGACTCGCATAGTAGATGGGATGAAAAAATTTGTTCCTTTGTTGACCCATGATAGCTCCGATCGTGAAGTCACTAGCATCACACATCAATTCAAATGGAAAATCCTAGTGTGGTATGACTATTGTGGGTGCCGAGACGAACTGACTCTTCAAATTATTGAAAGCTCTTAAGCACTTATCATCAAATCTAAATGCCATGTCATTCTCCAATAATTTGCATAAGGGTTTAGCGACTTTGGGAAAGTCCTTGATGAATCTTCGATAGAAATCGACGTGGGCCAAAAAGCTCGAACACCCTTTATAGATATTGGAGGTGGGAGTTTCTCAGTAACATCTACCTTTACTTGATCTACCTCGATTCTATGTCTTGTTATTCGATGCCCTAGAACAATACCTTCTCATACCATGAAATGACACTTTTCCCAGTTAAGTACAAGGTTTGTTTCTTCGCATCGCCTTAGTATATTGGCTAGATTGGCTAGGCAATCATCACATGTATCTCTGAATACTGAAAAATCATCCAGAAAAATTTCCAAATATTTCTGAACCATGTCAGTAAAAATAGACATCATACATATTTGAAATGTAGTAGGTGCATTACATAAACCAAATGGCATGTGCATAAATGCAAATATACTGTACAGGCAGGAGAATATTGTCTTGTGCTGATCTTCCGGTGATACTGTAATCTAATTATACCCTGAGTATACATCGAGAAAATAGTAATAGTCTCATCTTGCTAGTCTACCAAGCATCTGGTCCAAAAATGACAAAGGAAAGTGATCTTTCCTAGTTGCCATGTTCAGCTTCCGGTAATCGATGCAAATTCTCCATCTCGTAACCGTTCTAGTCGATATCAACTCGTTATTCTCATTTTCAATGATCGTGATACCTCTTTTCTTTGGCATGCAGTGGATCAGACTTACCCACGAACTATCTGAGATGCGATAAATTATACCTGCATCTAACCACTTGATGATTTCTTTCTTGACTACGTCCTTCATGATGGGCTTCAGTCTTCGTTGTCCACCAATCATTCCTTTTTGCCATATTCTAAGATAATATTGTGCATGCATACAGATGGACTAATTCTGCAAATATTAGCTATGGTCCATCTGATAGCCTTCTTGAATTTGTTTCAACACCAGGATCAATTTCTCTTCTTGCTTAGTAGTTAATTCTGCTGAAACAATCACAGGAAGAGTAGAAGAGTTACCTAAATAAACATATTTCAAATTTGAGGGAAGTACCTTCAATTCTAATTAGGTGGCTCCTCGATTGACGCTTTTGGTTGGGCATAATATTTTTTCTCTAACTCAAAAGAATCAGAGCAGGATTGTAGATTAAACTGATTAGCTTCTAATAAAGCTAAGTATTCATCCTCCTCTTCATCATTTGGAGGATCTGATGTCAAAATTTTTTCTTATGGGTCCTCAACATAATTGAGTTCCTTCTCTACAATTAAATCCTCTAAATCAAACACTGTAGAACAATCATCAATTGTGTCAAGAAAGCGCATGGACTTAAAAATCTTAAATGTTACCTGATCATCCTAAACACATATAGTAATCTCGCTCTTCTGCACATCAATAAGGGTCCTTCTAGTTGCTAAGAATGGTCTTCCTAGGATGATTGGCACCTCTTTGTCTGCTTCAAAGTCTAGAATCACAAAGTCAGTAGGAAAGATAAATTTGTCTACACGTACCAATAATTCCTCAATTTTTCCTTCTAGATGTGCTAAGGATTGATCTGCTAATTGAAATAATGACATGGGCATCAAGTTGATCCTTGTACCCAAGTTACATAGTGTCTTACCACAATATGTTGCTCCAATATTGCAAGGTATGGTAAAACATCCAGAAGCCTTCAATTTTTGGGGTAGTTTGTCTTGAAGATATGCATTACATTCCTTCGTTAGGGCTACCGTCTCAAATTCTCCAAGCCTTCATTTTTTAGATAGGATATCCTTCATGAATTTGAAGTAGTTCGGCATTTGTTCAAGTGCTTCAACCAACGGGATGTTGATATGAAGTTGCTTGAGTACATCTAGGAACTTCTTAAATTGAATTTCCTACTTCTGCTTCTAAAGTCTTTAAGGGTAGGGTGGTGGAGGTTTCTTTAATAGAATTGGTTGATTCATTTTTTGTGGCAAATCTACATCTAACAGAGTTATTAGTTGATTAGAATTAGCTAGTTCAGAAGTTACCTTATCAGATTTTGCAGATTCAATTTCTGGTGAAACTAGAATTTCAACACTCGGTTGAACTTCCTCTAAGTCTTAAGCGTCAGCTGCTTCCTTCTCAACTTCGACGAAATTGGGCTCTAAAGTCTTTTCGCTCCACAATGTTAAAGCTTTACAATTCTCCTTCCCCAGATTCCTCGAATTCTCTGTATCACTAAGTAAAGCACCTTGTGGTCGATTTCTGAGTTAAGTTGCAAGCTAGCCAATGAAAAAGAAGAACCACCTTCCCAAAAACTCTGTTTTTCTATTGATATCGTGTGGCAATATGCGTTTGTGCTCTGTGTGTGTGTGTGTCCTCTTTTTTTTTTTTACAATGTTTGTGGTCGTTCTTTACAGATTCTAAAAATGGCTTTATAGCCGAAATAAAATAAATAAAATACATCATTTTTTCGCCTACTTTTTTGCTATTCTCTTTTTGATTTACTGTCAATTTCTACCCTCTTTTCTCTGCCTCTTTGCTGTATTTTTCGTGTGTATTTTCTGTCCGTATTTTGCTTGCATTTGCTGTGTGTTTTGCAGGTATACGGGCGGCATGTACGGAGGCTCGCGTGGCACAGTGTAGGCGTGGTCCCTGGTGGTGGCTTGGCTCGACTCGGGGGCGTGGCTTTAGCGCGGAGGCACTACACGCGCGCGGGCGCAACACGCTCGAGGGGGAAGCCTAGCTCTGTTGCGGCGCTGATGGCTCACTCTAGCTGCTAGGGTTTCACTTTCTGTTGGGTTAGTTGGGCTATCAGGCGTTTAGACTAGGATTTGGGCTTGTACTGGGCCATATATATTTTTTTTGGTAAACTGATCTGGGCCAATTGTAAATGGACTTTTTTGGACTGGATTTTATTTATTATTTTCTTTGTTTTTGATTTGATTTCCTTTTTTCTTTTTTATTCTGAATGGGCCCCGGGCAAATTGGGCCTATTACACTATTGAAGGCAAAATTCTTGTTGTCAAGCTGAGTTTGAGTCTTCAAAGTGTAGAAAATGAGCAGGAACACGAGAATATTTTCCACACACGATGCCATGTTCAAGGAAAAGTGTGTAGTGTGATCATCAATTGAGGTTGCTGCACCAACATTCCTAGTAGCATGCTAGTAGAGAAACTTGGTCTACCAACAACCAAACATTCGTATCCGTATAAGTTGTAATGGCTTAATGATAGAGGTGAGTTAAAAGTCACCAAGCAAGCCGTTGTCACCTTTTCAATCGAAAAATATAGTGATACAGTCCTATATGATGTGGTGCCGATGCATGCTGGCCATCTGCTTTTGGGGAGGCCTTGGCAGGTCAACTGAAGAGTAATCCATGATGGTTATACCAACCAGTACACCTTCAAGCACTTAGGAAAGAATGTGACGTTGGCACCATTGACTCCTAAGCAAATGTATGAGGACCAATTGAAATTGAAAGACTACATTGAACAAGTGAGAGCAAAAGAGCAAAAAGAAAAGATTGAAAAAGAAAAAGAAAAGAAAAGTGGAAAAACAAAAGGAAAACAAGAGGTAAAATCGAGAGGACATCCCTGTGGCTTACCATCTATTCGAGGGATCAAACATCAAATTGATTTCATTCCCAGAGCTACGATTCGAAATCATCCGGAATATTATACTAACTGCGAACAGACTAAGGACCTACAAAGACAAGTATCTGAGTTGATGGAGAAGGGGTACATACGAGAGAGTTTAAGTCCTTACGCCGTACCTGTACTCTTGGTGCCCAAAAAGGATAGAACTTGGCGTATGTGTGTGGACTGCAGAGCAGTTAACAAGATTACAGTCAAGTATAGGCATCCAATCCTGTGCCTTGATGACATGTTATACGAACTGACTAGTGCCCAACACTACTTCAAAATAGATTTTAAGAGTGGATATCACCAAATTCGAATGCGAGAAGGAAATGAGTGGAAAGCGACATTTAAGACTAAGCACAATTTGTATGAGTGGTTGGTTATGCCTTTCGACTTAACTAACGCACCCATCACTTTAATGCGTTTGGTGAACTATGTGCTATGTGCTTATATCAATAAATTGTGTTGTATATTTTGATGACATACTAGTCTATAGTAAGTCTATAGAAGATCAAATGCTTCATTTGAGATCTGTTCTGGAAGTTTCGCGTAAGGAGACATTGTATGCAAACTTTAAGAAATGTACATTTTTCACTAATCAGGTTGTTTTCTTAGGATTTGTGGTCAGCTCGGAAAGACTCGAAGTTGATCAAAAAAAAGTAAAGGCGATTCAAGAGTGGCCATGACCTACGAGCATCAGCCAAGTTTGAAGTTTCCATGGCTTGGCGAGTTTTTATAGACGGTTTGTTCCCAACTTCTGCACTTTGACTGCTCCATTGATGGGTGTTATGAAGAAAATTTTGACTTTTCATTGGAGTGAGGAACAAGAGAGATCTTTTAATTTAATTAAAGATTGTTTCACTAACACTCCTTTACTTTCCTTGCCTGATTTTAATAAAACATTCGAGATTGAGTGTGATGCCTCAAGTATAGGTATTGAGGCTGTGCTGACTCAAGATGGGTGTCCCATAGCCTATTTTAGTGAAAAATTGAATTGTGCAACTTTAAACTATCCCACCTGCGACAAGGAAATGTATTCACTAATCCCGACGTTAGAGACGTGGCTACATTACTTATGGCCTAAAGAAATTGTTATCCATACAGACCACGAAGCGTTGAAACACCTTAAGGGCCAAAACAAGTTAAACAAGAGACACGCCAAGTGAATGGAATTCCTTGAATCATTTCTGTATGTAATCAAGTATAAGAAAGGTAAAGAAAATGTCGTAGCAAATGCGTTATCGAGGAGGTATGCCCTTCTTAACCATTTGGATTCAAAACTACTTGGTTTTGCACATTTGAAAGAGCTCTATATAAATGACTCTGATTTTGTTGAATTGTAAAAGGCTTGTAAACATGGAAGATGACTATCTTTTTCGAGAAGGTAAACTTTGCATTCCTTAAGGTTCTGTTCGAGATGTGTTAGTGAACGAGGCATATAGCGGATGCCTCATTGACATTTTGGAGTCACAAAGATGTTGGCCACGTTGCACGAACATTTCTTTTTTCCGAGAAGGAAGTAGTGAATCGAGTTTTGTCAACCTTGTTGAGGGCCATAATACGCAAGAATCTCAAAACATGGGAAGAGTGCTTGCCGCACATTGAGTTGCCTATAAAAGATCTATCCATTTGGCAACTAAGCATTTTCCTTTAGAAATTGTTTATGCCTTTCATCCTTTAACACCTCTTGATTTGATTCCTTTGCCAAAGAACAACTTGTACATGCAGATGCTAAATGGAAGGCTGAGTACATGAACCAATTACACCAAAAGGTGAGGAAGAACATTGAAGAGAGAGCCAAACAATATGCGCACAAAGCCAATAGGGGAAGAAAACGAGTCATCTTTGAACCTGGAGATTGGGTTTGGGTGCATATGAGAAAAGAAAGGTTTCCAGCCCAATGAAGGTCTAAGCTACTTCCAAGGGGTAATGGTCCTTTTCAAGTATTGGAAAGGATCAACGATACTTCATATAAACTCAACCTTCCAGGTGAGTACAACATAACTGTTAGTTTTAATGTATCTGACTTGTCTCCTTATGATGTAGGTGACAATTTGGGGACAAATCACTTCGAAGGGGGAGAGGATGATACGATCATGGCTCAAGACTCCACCAAGGCTGTCGAAGAACCCATGGAGCTACCAACAGGACCGATTACTCATGCTCGAGCTAAGAGGCTCAAGGAGGCTATTGTAGGTCTTATCGATCGAGTTTGGGGTGAAGCTATTGCTGGACTTATCGATTAATTATGGATTTGCAATTCGAGCGTGCCATGCAACCTACTCCAAGCTCAATTCTAGTTCAATTCTAGTTTTCTTAGCTTGAAAGTTTAATTGCTGGAATAAAGAAATTAATTCGGTTATAGTTATTATAGTTAGCTAATTAAATTAGTCTAAGGTTCATAATTATGTCATGGCTTGAACATTAATAATTTGAGTTTTAAATGTGTCATAATAAGAACATTTTAAATATGTTTTAAGTTCATTAATTTTGTCTTATTTCGTATAGCTTTATTATTTGTTTTAAATTGGTCTTAGTTCAGAACTTTAATTGTGTCTATTGTTTGGACAAATTAAAGTGTGTCTAATGTCTTTTGATAATATTTAAACCGAGTATTAATTTTGCCTTGTAGGCTGAATGCATTGGCTGCTCATCAACAAATTCATTAGATGGTATTAAGGGAGGACATGCACCTAGACGTACATGCACCAAGAAGTTGTTGTTTGCTCTCTCCCAAGCACTTCTTCCTAGAAGCTGACAGTCAAGAGTTTCCTCACTTGATTAAATAGCTGAATAATTTCAGTTCAGACCTAAGAGTCCACCAAATTTTGGCTGTTCACACTTGGTGGTTGTTCATGTGCCACAACCAGCAATAAATCCATGATGCTTGTTCGGCTTCCCAAGGAAGATTAATTCATGTTCATACATCCTAGCTGATAAGAAACTTGCATGATTCAGCTAACTTCCAAGTTCATCTAGCTGACTGTTCGGGAAATGCAAAGACCATGGCTGGTGACATCTTGCATGCTGAGAAACATTCAAGAAAATGATTGCTCTATTTAATTGGCAACCAGCTTAATTAATCTGCTTCAGTTCATGTCCATTCGGCTGGACCTTGTAATTGCCTATAAATATTTGCTCCAGAACATGTAATTAGAAGTTTGAACCCTTTACGAATTTTAAGCAAATTGTGAGTTATTCAACTCCCTTTGTTCTTTCGTAACTCAATTGACTTATCCAGCTCAATCTAGTGGCATCAATCTAAATCATTTTGAACTTATCACTTCCAGCAAGTGTGGCGTTCACCCATATACCGTTTTGTTCCTATCTTTTTAGATAGCGGGTCACCGTTTGTTATTTTTAGCCATTCCATCACTAAGTGTTGACATAGGAATCTGGTCAATATTCACCTATAATATTGGTTCATTCTTCAACCTTATTTTAAACCCAACTTAGCCAAATTATCCGTTCTAACATCCCTTTGAGAGCTGACCATATTGAAACCATTTCAGATTTTAGCCTTCAATTACGATATTTCGTAATTTGTGATTGGGAACATTCGCAACTCGTAATCAATCTAAGAACGGCTTCGCATCAGTGATCACCCCTATACCATTGGTTCGTATCTCATTTATAGATAGTGGGTCATGGTTCTTCTTTGTTTTCCAAAAATTTTTGAGACATACTGTGACACCCCAAACCCGATCGAGACGGATCAGCCCAAATTTGAAGCGTTACATTAGCCACCTAAGTGACTCTCTAGCTAACGACCACCCAAGATACACCCGAACCTTATAACACCTCAATGTTATCTGAATATTAGTTATCTCTTAACTCGAAAGCAAATTATGTGCCAATTTTAAACGTTTTTTAGGTAATTTAACCTAAGGGCATTTTTGTCATTTTAACACCTATGGTAAAACTAACTTGATTTTAGATCTAAATGTTTACAGACCTTCTTTTAGTCAAAATTTTGTATTCCTAAAAATTTCGGCTTAAACTGAGTTAATTTGCTATGTCTAATTCAAGTTCTTCTATTATGGACTAAATTGTAACAAATATAATTTATCAGAATCTATTCCAAATTACAAAGTAAATGTGTTTCTAATGAACTTTACCCATTACGAGACATAAAATTTTACCAAGTTTTCTTATCATCTAGGGCTTTAATTAGACTAATCAATTTTCACTACTAAATAGTAACTTTAACAAATTAAAATACAAATTTAAAAAGACAAAAATTCAAACCCCCAAAAACCCACATGGCTGTGTCCCCCAGCCCGTGTGTCATTAAATGACTGTGTTCATGTTGTGAAAAAATTTTTGGTAGATCGCACACGTTCGTGTAGAAATTTCACCTACACGTGTCACGTACCACACGCCCGTGTACACAGGCACACGCTCGTGTGAAAACCACTGCACCTATTTTTGTGAAACACTCATTTTAAAATCAAATTTTGTGTATTTTAATGGTCATTTAAACCCGATTTAACTACGATTAATTAACGTACATATACACACTACTTCAATTCAATTTATTGACACCAATTAAGCCTTAATTAATTAGAATTAGATAATTAATTTCATGCACATCAAACACTGAATAAATCAAACAAGTAGCGTACTGATTGTACTAGAAAGAACATGTTTTCTGCTTACTTATTGGTAAATTTGTTCCCATTAGTTACCCTTAGCATGCATTTTAGCATGTTCAGTTTTAGTAAATTGCATTTTATAACTCAGTGAGTCATAGTCTATTTTATCTTAAATTTTGCTATATTTCTGCACTAATGTCTCTCATGAGTTAATTCCAAATTGCGTCCAGAATTATCGCCACAGTTGACAGCTATCTGACAAGAGCCAACTATGCGTGAGCTGTCCAGTCCTGTGTAACTACCCTTTATAAACACAGACTGAAGAATCCTAAGGGAATGACACCTGTACTGTTGAGGAAAACATTAAAGGATAACGTGAGAAGAATGAAGGGAGGATTTTTTGTTGGACCACCATTCTCTTACCCTATTTTGAAGCTTTCAGCCATGGCAGCTTGAGCCTCCTTTGTGTGAGCCAACGTGAAGGCTGATGTAGATCAACTCCTTGCAAGGAGATCTAAGTGAAGAACAAGGGGAAATGGAGAGATTCAATCGAGTAGCCTAGGAATAGTATTCTCTACTCGATTCTTTCTCATTTCTTTGAAAACACTGGTGATTACTCTTTGTTTTCTACTGTATGGAAGTACAATGAATGCTTTGTTAAATGTTATCTTATTAGATCTTACTTTTATTGTTTAATTTTGGGGGTTTGAATGTTGTAAACACGGAAGTGTTATTACAGTCACTAATACTGGAAGGTGCAGTGACAGTTTGAGCTAATAAGCATTTCAGCTGAAGTTGAGTAAGGACTAAAGGAATTTACTCCACTTGTTCTTAATAGTGCCATATTTCCATCATCGGAAGGTGAGGTTAATGTGAATGGTTAAGTCCCAAATTAATTAAAAGAATGGCATTTGGTAATATATACATTAAATTTTATTGGGTCGATAATCACCTATCTTTTATACGTTGTGAGTACTTAGTATACTGCTGAAGATTCATGTTGAGGATCCTAGTTTATCCATAGCATACTTTATCTTATTGTTTTTGAGTTATTACTTCGACATCTATCCTCATAATTTATCTCGTTTCTATCTAGTTATTGCACCGACATTAATAGACAAAAGACAACCATCCTTATGGGATCGATATCCAACAGACTCACATCTTTCTATTATACTTGCACCGGCAATGTACACTTGCACATTATTGTTGTGACATTTATAACCAATCACGTACCTTAGTCGCTAGTAAACCACTCCATTGAAGCTTCAATTAAACAATCGTTAGTATAAATTTCATGCTTCACCCACTGTGTTATCAAGCAACAATACACCGTAAATCAATCAATAATTAAACTCAAACATGCCTAAAATGAATATAAAACCATCCAAAATAAATGCCCAATGTCTAAAGTCCATTTACCACCAAAATCAAACTAATTCTCGGGAGTTCCACAATGCCCGACTACAGTCTCTAAAATGCGTAATAAAATCTTTACCAAGCCTAGATCTCTTGGAACTCTCTTGCTCAGCTCCTCAATCCCGATGAATATCTGCATGAATGTGAGGGTGTGAGCTTTAAAAAGCCCAGTGAATGTTAATAAAAACAACAAGTAAATTAACATTCAATTCATGCTTAATTCACAACCAATCATTCACCAATTGTCAGTCAAAAATAATTAAACATGTCAATTTAATTTCCATAAGCATTTTCAATACGAAAAATGAATTATTCATGGCTTTCAATCATCAATTGATATAGCAACAATCACATATAAATATATATGGGCATACACTTTTCATGGCTTAATTGGGTGATCATACATCAGATAAACGGATCTCTGAACTCCCACAAATATTAAATACAGTCCATCGAGTTGAATGGGTCGAAGCATGTGCTCCCTTATAACACCTCAAATAACCCATTGAATGGAGACTCATGCTCAGCACTTCTTTATCTACTCCAAACAAATTAGTCCACCTAGAGCCATATGCTCACAATGCCACAAATAAAGGTGAATACCCACAAATCCTATGGCATGCCAAATATATCCAATGGATCCACCATGCATGTTGAGAATATATGCAATCAAACATAACATATAAATCAACCATTGGTGTGCTCAATTTAATGTGACAAGATGCTTAGGTGCAACATGTAACACAACATGTAATATCCAATTAAATCAAACAATTCATTTACCAATTTTTCATAATCAATTACAGGTTGAAACATCAACATATCATGATAAAAATTTTCAGTACACATTCTTAAAATTATCCTTAAAATTAATTTAATTAAATAGCACAACACCACCCAAAAATTCACTTACCATATTTTTTCAATACAAATTCTTTTTTTTTTTTGCACCTTTAATACCAATCTTGCAAAATCAACCATTCACCCATAATTAATTAATTTTAATCATTAATTAAGATACTAATTAAACATAATTGAGGGTCAATTTACCAAATTGCCCTTAGAAACACTCACCAAACAATTTTATTCTATACAACAAGTGATCAACTAGGCAATTTCGAACTTCAATTTTAGTTATCTCGGTCCTTTTCAAGATTCAGAGCTTCAACAGAGGTAAAGTAGACATTACCACCTTTCCAAAGCTATATTAAACACAATTTTTAATTAATTACGCTAATAGAAATTCACTCACAACGATACCTTATCTACTTTGTAACATCAAGTCAAAAACTTGATTCCTCACAAAATCGACCTCTGCAACCCTCTTAATAACTGCCAAACATCAATACTAAATAAATTACACATAAACTAAGCATCAATTTCACATTTAAATCAATTTAACAAAAAATCAAAAAATTAATTCAAAAAGATAATAAAATTCAGATTTCATCAAATTACCTCACAAATCATGTTTAATCTTGATAAATAAAACCAAAAACCTTCTAATAGATCCAATTTGAGTTGGAAAATCCATTGATTTGTGGATTTCCTCTCAAAATTCAAGATCCTCCATTAAAACACCTTAAGCTTTTGAGGAAGAAGACATTGATAAAATAAATCCATTAATTAACTCTCAAATCATGTAAAAATGTTTCTAATCTTCAGAAAAACAAGTTTAGGAATAATAATTACCTTTGATTGAAAATCTTGATTCAAGAATCTTGAGAAATTTTA
>CM025255.1:24846617-24865836 GCA_013677275.1 Gossypium schwendimanii
AACTACCAAAGAATCCTAATTTGCACTAGGATGCCAAAAATTGACGAGACACCAATTGATTCGTGTTGCACCAAGGGAGAATTGTGCACAGTTTAAATCCTACTAACACAAGAAACAAGAAGGTGTTAGATATTGTAGAGGGAGAATAAAAGCAAACAAATGAAAACATACAGCTAAGAATCAATAAAAATTGCTAAAATTGAAAAACCCAAAAAACTGTGGAGTAACTTGACAACTTCGTTCGAGGTGTTCCCAATCTCAAAAAATCACAAAATTAAACCTGGAATGTCCTTAAATATTGAATTTTTGATTTGGAAAGTTTGGGCACCAAATTCCACCCGCTGAATATTTTTTTAAATTTTTATTGGATTTCGTCTTTTTTCAATTTTTTGACTTTTTCAACTGATTTTTTTGAGGGAAATATTTTTTTATATTCAATAATAGTGCCACAAATATGTATGTAAAATTTCAGATCAATCAGAAAATGTTTACCCACTCAAATGAGTTTTTTTCAAAAAATTTTCTGGGCAAAACTGTTGTTTGTGCTTTAAAAAATTGAGTCAGTTTAGAAATCAACCAAGAACACCCAAAATGCCCAAAATATGATACCAAATGATATAGGAGTGCGCGCAGACCAAGATCGAGTTGCCAAGTCACGAGAAATACTCCAACGAGGCTCTAAACGAACAGATCTGAAATCAAAACAAAGAATAAGATTTAAACAAATTAGATCTGAAATTAAAATTCCCAAAATAAACCAGAAACAGCAAGAACCAAAACTCTATTAGAGATGGCAATTTTCGGAAGCCAAGAACTCAAATTTGATTGTAGATGAAGAAAACCCAGCAGCCGATCCTATCAATAATGAAAGCAAACGAATTAGAACTCCAATCAAAAAGAAAACAATCAGATAAAAATTAAGAATTGGGCAGCAAGATGGAAAGGAAGAATGGATGTATCAAAACAATTCAAGAAGTGAATAAAGTTGGCGAATCTGCCCAAGAACTAAACCGACAAACAAAGCCCCAAATTCCAGCAACTTGATTTCCCCAAATCAAAATGTATTAATCGACAAGAACCCTATAAAATATGAAAGTTGGGATCGATTCGTGATACCAAGAGAGAAGTGACGATCTGATCTCTAATGATGAATAGGCTGAAAAACAAAGCAAGATGAACAAATAAATCAATAAGAACAAACGACACAAAGTAGAAACTAGAAGAAAAATTGAACAGCAAGAAATTAAATTGAACGTCCTAAGAATCCTTGAAATCTCGAAGACTTCACAAATCCCTTCAAAGGGCTCTAATCTCCCCTCCAAAGAATATCAATGCAAGAAGAAGGTTGAAGATGGCTCCCACAATCCAAAGATTGTTAAAACAACTTCTAAAGAAAGCTCAAGAGAGAGTTCTTGGAGAAAACCCCAAAGAAAATTCTGCACTTTAACAAAACTGAAATTTTAATGTATTTTAGTAGTGACTACAGGGGGTGGCTGGCCATCACTTATATAGGCCTCAAACTAATCCTAATTTGATTAGAAAACTTAAAAATTAACCCTAATAAATAAAAGAATTTCGGACAAGCACTTAAATGGGCTATTTTGGGCCGAATTTAACATATCATATTCCTAGAGCCTAAAAAATTAAATTAACAATTAAAATGTTTACAAATTGGGCCCTTTGATATTTTGGCCTGATTTTCAACTAAGTATATATGGATTTCTTGATTCGGCTGGAATTTGCTTATTGGGCTTCGCCTTCAAGGATTTGGGCTTGTGATCCATCTCCTACCGAAATTAGGTCGTTGATGCTCGTAACGGAGATCCAATGCGTTTTCGCTGCAAGATTCGGTTTCTTGGACCAAGATTTCCAAGATTTGAAATCTTGATTTTCTTGATTCTTGAAATCACTCCGAACAGCAAAATTGGACCAAGATTCGGTTTCTTGATCTTCTTGAAAATAAGAAAGTGAATCTTGATTTTCTTGTTCTTTCGTATACGCATCTAAGGCCTTGCTAACAACTCTTGAAGTGTCCCATTTAGTTTGGAACGCATTTGTCGGGCCTTTGATCTCGTTATTGAGCCTTGTGGCAATTTGAGCCCATCATGTTCTTGAGCTTGGGTTGGGCCTTTGTGACTCATATCATTCAGTCTCGGAAACCAACTCAGGACCAAAACCCATCATTCACCCAAATTACTCCAACAAAGTGGAGTACGACACTTATGACCGTATAGAGCCTCGTAAGGTGCCATCTCAATGCTAGGGTGGAAACTGTTGTTGTAGGCGAACTCAGCTAAAGGCAGGAAATCCTCCGAACTCCCTCGGAAACCAATTACACATCTCCAAAGCATATCCTCCAGTATCTGAACCACCCTCTTAGATTGACCATCAGTCTGAGGATGGAACATAGTTCTGAAGTTCAATCTCGAACCCAAAGCCTTATAAAGCTTTTTTCAAAAATCAAGAACTGAAGTGAGGATCCCTATAAAAAATTATTGGAACCGAAACATTGTGAATCTCACAATATTAAAAAATTTGGAGCTTGGCTAATTTTTGTAGTGAATAATCTGTCTAAACAGAATGAAATTGGCAGTCTTGGTCAACCGATCCAGGATAACCAATACAGAATCCTTCTTAGTAGGTGTTAAAGGTAACACACTACCGAAGTCCATCGTTACACTTTCCCATTTCTATAAGGGAATCTTAACGTATTGGAGTAAACCCGAAGGCAACTGGTGCTCATCTTTAACTTGATGGCACATTAAACAACGAGAAATAAAACTTGTTACCTCTCATTTCAAACTTGGCCACCAATACAGTTCACGGAGATCCTGATACATCTTATTTCTAACGGGATGTATAGCATAAGGGCTACTATGCGCTTCCCTCAGAATAAACTGTCTCAAATCAGAGTCATTTGATACACAAACCCGTCCTCACAAACACAAAACCCCATCATTATTCAACCCAAAATCAGATGTACTACAACTCTCTACCTAGAGAAATTGCATAATAAGAGAATCATCCCTCAACTGCTTATCTTGAATCTGATCAATCCAAGTCAGCTTAACTTGTAACATGGCTAACAGTCTCCCATCCTCAAATAGACTTAGGCGAGCAAACATCGCCCTCAAATCAGACATTACTCTACAACTAAGAGCATCGGCCACCACATTGGTCTTATCGGGATGATACTCTATCATGCAGTCATAATCTTTGAGTAGCTCAATCTATCTATGCTGCCTAAGGTTCAACTCCTTTTGAGTAAGGAGGTACTTAAGGCTCTGGTGATTGGTGTAAATGATACTCCTCTCACTATACAAATAATACCTCTAAATCTTTAAGGTAAAAACCATGGCAGCCAACTCGAGATCATGCATTAGATAATTTCTTTCATGTGACTTAAGCTGTCGGGACACATAAGACACAACCTTACCATCTTACATCGAAAAATATCCCAACCCTACATACGACGCATCACGATAAACCACAAACTCGATTGTTGCTCTGAACAGGAGACTGAGTCTGAATAGACTTAAGCTTCTGAAAGCTCGATTGTTGTTCATCAATCTAGACAAAAGAAGCATTCTTGCGTAACAGTTTAGACAAAGGAGCTGCAATCAACGAGAACCCCTCAACAAACCTCCGATAATAGCTTGCAAGACCCAAAAAACTATAGATCTCAAAAATGTTCTTTGGCTGCTTCCAATCAAGTACAGCCTCAATCTTTCTAGTATCAACTCGGATTCCCTTAGCAGAAGCCACGTGCCACAGAAATGTTACTTGTCTTAACCAGAATTCACACTTGCTCAACTTACCGTAGAGCTGTTTCTCTTAGAGTATCTAAAGAACTACTCTAAGATGCTCATCATGCTTATCCTCGGTCTTAGAGTACACTAGAATATTGTCAATAAAGACTACAACGAACTAATCCAAAAATGACTGTAAAGCCTGGTTCATCAGATCCATTAATACAGCTAGAGCATTTGTCAAACCAAAGGGCATGACTAGGAACTCGTAGTGCCCATAACGAGTCTTGAAAGCTGTCTTAAAAATATCAGCTTTCTTAACCCTCAAGTGATGATACCTAGAACAGAAATCTATCTTCGAGAATACTGAAGCCCTACAAAACTGATCAAATAGATCGTCGATCCTCTAAATTTGGTACTTATTTTTCATATTTAACTTATTCAACTATCAGTAATCAATGCATAACCTCATGGTTTCATCCTGTTTCTTTACAAACAAAACTTATTCAATTGTCGGTAATCAATGCATAACCTCAGGAGTGTGTTAATCCTATATCTATTAATGCAACATAATGAACATTATAAATAAGAAACATACTCGTAATCACATCAGGGGCGTCTTTGTCCTCACGATGTCGAGCAGCATATACCAATGCAGGCTGCCTCGTCTCAGTCTGATTAGCACATCTGCCCGGTGCTCTCTGTCCTCTACCCAAAAAATTACCACCTCTGGCCGAACCACGACCCCTAGGCGGCTGCTGTACTACCCTCTTAGGCTAAACAAAACCTGGAACCAAAGCTTGCATCTGATCAGAATGCTGTGGGCACTCTGTAATCCAATGATCCATCGACCCCCAATCTCCTCCAGCACTCTCTCAGATTGCGCCTACCACAACCACTGCATGGCTGAACCCCAATAGGAGCAACTAGAACTCCCACTCTAGAAGGCTCATTAGGTTTGGCCCATTTCTTAAGCCTCTGATTAGAATTAGAGGGCTCTAAATCCCTTTTATTCTTGCCTCTCTCACTATCCCTATTTTAGCACTCAAGACGCTTAACCTCTTCGACGATCTTCGCCTTGTCTTCTAGAATGACAAACTCCCATTCCCTCTATGGAGCAATCATAACCCTCAAACTATCCTTCAGACCATCCTTAAAATGTACACACTTTTTGTACTCAATGCCACCATCCCTCGAGAGTAACGACTCAATATTAGAAATTTGGCCTTATACTTGGCCACTAACTTATCTCCCTAAGTGAGATTCATGAACTCACGCCTGCGAGCATCCACATAACTCGCTCCCACATACTTCCCCTGAAAGGTGGTCTTGACATAATCCCACTTAAAGCAATCCGATAAAGTACTCTCCTCAACCGATAACCACCATTGGTATGCCTCATTGCAAAGCAAAGATACTGCACCCTTTAGTTTCTGCTCAAGAGTGCAGTCAATATCATTCATTATCCTTTCCGTAGCCTCTAACCAGTATTCGGACACAGTAGGGGCAATTCTAGTGATGCCCTTTAACAATTCAACTCAATTGGACCAGAGTCGTTCAGTTACTAACCCACAGCCCCCAAATCAAGAATAGGGTCCGGTGACCCTATCCAAAACTCACAGCATGGCTTGGGACAGTGCGTCGCCCCTAGCTGAGAGGCTTTGAGACCAAGTCTCGGTAGTAGGTGTAGCTAGAGTCTCCCTAGTATCCTAATTTGTCATACTGCCTAAAGAGAAAGACTCAGCTCGAGTCCCCCTATGGCGCTCGTCGTGCCTACGAATACCACGACCACTCATCGTAATTACTATTTTATCTACATTACAAAATTTTATGTATCAACTCTAGTGTTCATTAGCAAGTGTTTTATGCTTCAAATATTTAGCAGACATTTCAAAAATCTTTCAAAAGTCTCAGTTTCTAACTAACTCAGTGCAGTTTCAGAAAGTTTAGAGTTTTCTAACTACAATATTTCTAAGTTTAGAAGTACTTACAGGATCAGCGTTGGAGACTCAATGTACAACATACTCAAAAAAAATGAAACAAATTTTTTTTTTAAATAATTTCTTTTACAAATAAAATTTTGAACCTAAAATTCACATCCCGAGTTTTGCCACATGGCTCTAATATCACTAAATATAACACCCAAAAATTGGCCTAGACGTTATGGCCAAATCAAGAAATGTTACGAAGAAAAGTTTTGAAACTAAACTTATCATGTTAAAACTTTGTACAATTTATAGCTAAAAGAGAGAGTCCTCATTTTAGGAGAAACATATTTTTATAATCTTTAATGAAACCATCAGTTGCTTATTCCTTTAAGTAAAACAAAAATTTGCAGCGAAAGTTTAAAGGTTGTTATATTTAAACATCGAATTTGTATTTCCAAAAACTTTTGTTTGCTTAAAACCATGGATTTGTAAAACGTCGTAGGATAAAAATCATAAAAGAATCCAAATCCAAAAATTTAAAACCAGCATTCCAAAGAGTCTAAAATTAAAAATCTCTCAAAGAAAATGTAGAACTTTAAATAAATTCTTAATTATTTAAAACTGTTTCCAGACTAGAGGTCACCGTTGAGCCTCCATCGCACCGACCTACCTATGTCGGAAATTACCTGAACAGTACAGACAAATAGATGTGAGTTTTCAAAACTCAGTGTGTAACTTAACAGGGACATACATACACATAAACTCAGATTTCTCATGTAGTAGATCAAATACAGACATAAGTCCTTAGAAGAATCAGATAATAGGAGAGTCATACAGATATGCTAATTCTTACCACCAACTCCGACCATCCCAACACACCATATGGGGTATAAAACACCCACCCATCCCTACATACCACATAGTGTCTATACGACATTTATTTGAATAGTTTACAGCCAAGCTGCCAATATATCAGTGAAATGTCGCTTCACAAAATACTTCCTCCACATATACATATCACATCCCATATACAGATACAGATAACAGATAAACAGATATAATAGAATTAACATGTCTCACATCCTCATATACAGATATCATACATATTTAGAAAAAAAGTCAAATCATACATGTCGGTTTTCCTAATACTCAAATAGTCTATCGGAATAACAGATCTCATGCATTAGGGTTTGGTTTGCCCTTACTGACCCTACGAAAGGCCTACAGTCGATCGGAATGATGTGTGCGACCCTACAGAAAATTTTAAAATTTTTGGCCCACATGCCTGTATGGGCCCACCAGCCCAAATTGACCTAGGCTGTGTAACCCACACAGCCAGACACTCACTAGTCACACGGTCGTGTGTCGCATAGGGCCAAGCACACGCCCGTGTGGCATCGATAGGCCACTTTTTGAGCTTTCATCAAACATCATTTTCTCGCGTTTTCATTACACACCTGGCTCATTTTTGATACCACAGCAATCCTGAGACCTCTGAACCCCGAATCAAGCTACTAGAGCGACGTTCGCTGCTCCACCGCCTTCACCTACGCCACAGATTAGGAGAAAATTAACTTCCCTAACTACACCATTATGCCAATTCAAAAGAAAAGAAAAGCAACCAAAACGAATACTTAAAACTTACCCAAACGAAGGAGGAACTACTGACAAACCAAAACAAAACAATTGGAACAATCAATTGTCGAATGGAATAGAGAGAAGAACTAACGTCAGAGAAATTTTTAGAAAAGGAAAAATTAAAATAAAAAGAAATTCAAATTCAAATTACACAAAATCCCCACTCCCCCACTAACCTCTAACAACCTTATCCCACAGAATCTTGCACATTAACCACATCCAACTACCTCAGAATTTCAACTCCACCCAAACTCTATCAGACAACCGAAACAAAAATTAACATGCACGCTCACGTAGAGATTCAAACACGAGACCTTCAGCAAGCCAACACCTTACCACTCGATTCAACTGGCTCATTTTAATATGAGTCTACTAAAGATAAAATATAAGCCTAATCGCCAAGGAAAAATAGGCTAGGATCAAAAATAGCTTATTTCCCCAAAAGTGAGACTTGAACCCAAGAACCTCAAACATACAATCAAAACACTTAGCCACTACAGCAGATACATATTTATGATATAATTCACAGAAACAATGTGAAATAATCAGGGGGTTACAAATATTTTTTTTTAAATTGCTTCTTCAAATCAACATATTTTTCCTTCACTAAATTGTTTCAAGTTGCATTTCATAAATATTTTCTTTAATAGTCCTTGTGGGAATGATAACGCCACATTTACTTGTCACTTTATAACTTGATAACAATTGTGTACACCTGCACATTTCCATTATTCCAACATGCACCTTCATAATTACGTCCACTACTGGTTGGATAGTTCATGGATTTGTAGCATGTATTGTGTATATTCATCCTCCCAATTGTGCATGCATGTTTACAATTCAATGTGCCAAATTTATGTAACACTTCCCTTTTGGATGTTGATGAATGTATCCATGCATGAATGTCAATCGAATGGCCAAATTAAGGTCCTTTAGTTTCCACCGTCCATGCACTTGAATGATACATGTATCTTTTTAATTTATGACTTGAATGAATACATGAATTCAGCCACTCCATACAAATGATCATATGCACCAACATTGACAACATGAATTTTGAAGATTCCAAAACGCTCTTATGCATGCATTGGCTTAATGAAAGATCTTGAATAGTCATGCAAGGCTCAACCGAACAACCACCTACACACATATAAATAGAAGTTAAGAACTTGCAATAATCTTGACTTAAACTTGACAATGCCTCTTAAGCTAAAACTAGACTCTTAGCTTAGACTCTAGACACATACACATATATTAAGAATAATAAACAAACTTAACATTTAAATACAAGATAACATATGAAAACACTTAATTAAAATGCATAATAAAATCTGTGAAATGAATCAAAATGCAAACTTATTAAAACAAATTGAAACTTGGAATAAATTAAAAGTCTGAAAGTGACTGATATATTAAATCAGGCCCATCAGAAATTTCATCCATCACTTGGAACAATTTTGAGAAAATTTTAGACTTGGGCTTGGCCCATCTTGAATGATAAGTTTCATTTGCACTTGGGCCCTTCTCGTTTGGGCCAATCTCAACATCGTTGAACTGCATTGTAACATGATGTGACCAGAATCACATCATACCCTCCTTCTTGAGGATAATTTGTCCTCAAATGGGACCATTTACTCGAAAAGAAACTTTGTTACTCATAGTCCCTTAAGCTGTACTTTTCATCCATTGAGTTGATAACAAATCTTTTGGGAACCTGAAACATGTCTCGACAAGCAAAGTCAGTATAAGCTCGATCTTTCAATTCATCAACTACACTAAATTGAGATAATTTAAAGTTTATGCAATTTGTGTAGACATGATGAATATCAAGGTATCTTTTAAATTATTGTAAACACACTTTAACTTCGGGGTCAAAGAAAAAGTTTTGCATTATCATCTCATCACAAAACACAAACTTCAATTTCGATAACAAAGATGAAATAATTAACAACCGAAAGTCTTTCACAAAAGCATGCAACACAGGCATCCAATGATTTAATCCTTTTAAAAAAATGATATAATATAATAGACTTTAGGATTTAAAATTTAATTTTGTTCACTCAACTCAGAATTCAACAATGGTCCTACTATCAAAAATAGTTCACACACGCTAAAAAAAAAATTTAAGTATATGCATGTTCAAACAATCAAAACTATCAAACTTCTTTTGAATAGACATTTATATCCACAAAATTTCACCACAAGGATTTAAAAAATTTACATAATAATTAGAATAAAAAATTAAGCTATTTATGTGAATATTATTTATCACTTACAACAATTGATTTGGTTGGACAAAAGACATCAATGGATACTTCAAATTGTGGTTTAATGTCACTTAATCCAAAACGAGGCATGTCATGAGAAAATCATTTTCACATGGTATTAAAGACAAAATCATAATCATCTTTCAAAGAGTAGCAACAAGACAGATTATTGTGACGAGATCCTTTAAGAACAAGATCACTGGGAGCCTTATCATCAACATTCGAAGAATACAAACTTGGTTGAATATCAAAGAGTTCCTTGCCTTTTTGTTCTCGAATAGAAACTTCACTTTCTCCCACATACAAAAACACCTTTTGTTGGGAAGGTAATGAAGTTGGAACTCTTAAATTGGTGGAATTTTGTAAACTTGAAATGAAGAGATATCACAAAACAAACATGCATGTTTAGTTAAAACATTCCTAGCCTTTGTTGGAACACTCTCTTCTTTTTCACTAGTTTCATTTCAGTCTCCTTTTCACTCTCACTTCCCTTTTTCTTAATGACACAATTATTAGTTACACTTTCTTTTATTTATTCCTTCTCAGTTTCTTTTTCTTCTCTCTAGCACTCTTTCTGAATTTCCTTTTTCTTTTCACTTTCTCTTTTCTCAACTTTTTTTTCTCTCGCTTCTTTTTTGCTCAAAATTTTTTTTCTTCTTATTTCAATCTCTAGTATTTTTCTTTCATTTTCTCTCAACAACAAATTTTCTTTTTCTTTTCTTTCAAGCTCTTTTATTTTTTAATCTCTTACCAACCGAACTTGATCTTTACAATACGGTGTTAAGACGTAAGAATCGAAACAGTTGGACTCCTTTGCCACCGAAATACGAAAAGCTACATTTGCCACCGGAATGACCCAGAAAAACCTTTTTAATTTCAAAAGTATTTTTTAAAACCATTTGTGTAGTTTATTCAAAACTAGTAAAATCAAATGTTCAACTTTAATTTCAATCTCAATTAAAAAACTATTTGTCCACAAAACTGGCCGAAATAAACTTTCAAAAAACTATTTTAAAACTATCGGCTAATGAATTCAAAACAAATGAAATCAAGTGTTTATTTTACTTTCATCAAAACTCTGCAAATTTCAAGAATCGAAATAAATAATATCTCAATTGTAAATATTCAATCATGTAACACCCCTAACCAGTATCTATCGCAGGAATAGGGTTACATATCATTACCGAATTCACAGATCAGACAAACAGAAATCTCAAATATTTCATATCATTTAACATTCATGTCAAAAACCAATTGAAATCATACATATTGTCTCTTATACGAGCCCTCGAGGCCCAAAATATGCACTAGAAATAATTCGGGACTAAATTTGATAGTCAAAATTTTTTTAAAAAAACATTGAAACTTTTCAAAGCTGTAGTGGTCACACAAACAAGAGACACACCCGTGTGGGAATTTGAAATAAGGACACATGGTCGTGTCCTAGCCCGTGTGCTAGGTCGTGTGAGCATATTGACTTGTGTTCTTTTAAAAGATACAAGGGACACACAACGATGTCACTGGGTCGTGTGTCACACACAGCTAACACACACGCCTGTGTGGACAAAAATAGGCCATTTTCCAAGCCATATTTCTCACCCAAATCGGTGCCAGCATAACACAACAATTTGCATATATCCAAGTCCTAAATAGGCATCCAAAACAGCCAAAATCAAGCTTAAAATATATAATATCATCACAAACAACCAATATGCCCACAGATACCTCAAATGACAACTTAAAAACATGTCAACAATGTATCAAACTTACCTAAATGACCAAATACATATATGCATATTTGTACCAAAAATTAACATGTAGGTCATTAATAAAGCTCAACCAGTTGGTACCCAAAATACTAATTCACAAGTTAAATCATTTAAATACTAACATCATTATACATATGTGATTTCCACAACAAGTACTAAATCACTCCAAATTATAATACATACTAATATGCATATTCAACTACCATTTAAATTTCATCCATCAAACATAAATCAATTTACATTTTAACTATACCAAACCACACATCAAACATGATAAGGCCATTTATATATACATAGCAAAATATACCAAAACACAAACCAATTCAAATGGCTAAAAACATAACAAAACATGTAGGCTATCATTAGCCAAAATAACCTATAGATGCCATTATAGCCAAAATTAGATAACCAAATGTACCAAAGAGCCGATAGATAGTGTGATATAGCTCTGACAAGCTTTTAACCCGAACGAGCTTGCAAACCACTATAAAACATGAAAAATAACATAGAGTAACCATTTAAGCTTTGTAAGTTCGTATAACACAAAATTTAACTTACCATTTAACCATAATTTAGGTAAGTAAACCAAAGTATATCACAACTCAATTTGGCCAAAAGCCTAACACATATTCATCAACCAAGTTAACCATGTAATTCATATAAAAACCGAGAATCATGTATGAGTTCAACAACTATTTAAATTCTATATACATGTAACATTTATACCATGTATCCATATATCATAGATAAACCATTGTCATGTAATTCATGTAAATACTTGTAGTAGGTCAAATCGAACACATATAAGCTCATAACAGAACTGTGCCTATTGAACCATTTAGAATATCATCAGATATGCAGGTAGTACACACGAGGTGTACTGAACAGTAATCTGTCAATTCCTGTACATGTATGCTCATACAAGCTGTAAACGGTAAGCTCTTTCGAGCTAAATAACGATAAGCTTCTCCGAGCTGAATAACAGTAAGCTCATACAAGCTGAGTGTCGGTAAACTCATAAGAGTTAAAATTGGTAACCCTAACGACATGCCATTTGTATCCTACGAATTCTTAAGGCTCAAATGGGGCTCAGTAATTGTCGTACGTCGTCAGATATGTGATCGATACTCATATATGATAGTAATGCAAAAAACATACATCTAATTCAATCAAAGCATATAATTACACAATTTAATTACATGAACTTACCTGAACGAGTGTTCATAGATACGGAGGGGACTAATTCGAGATTTCCTCTTTGCCTCGATCTAACTCCATATAAGGTCTAATCGAATCAATACGAATAAATTTAATCAATTCAATATAACTCATATACAATTTAGTCCAACAACCATTTTTGGAAAAATTACCATTTTTCCCCTATACTTTTAATTCTTTGCAATTTAGTCCTTAGGCTCAGCAAATGAAATTCATTCAATTTTATCCCTACCCAAGCTTAGACAAACTATATACATGCTTTTAGCAGCCCACATATTTCATAAATTTACAAATTTAACCATGAATTTATCACTTTTTTCAATTTAATCCCTATTTGGCAATTTCACTAAAAAATTCCTTAACAATGTTTATCTATCAAGAACCATTTAATTCCTATCATTAAAATTGAAAACCCTAACATATTCATCAATGGGAAAACTTAAATACTTTAATAGTTTTGCAAATTAGTCCCTAGGCTAGCTAGAGTAAGCTACATTGATCTCGAAAACATAAAAATTATTACAAATAAGACAAAAATCACTTACCAATTGGATTTTGAAGCTTGGCCGAACCCTAGCTCTATTTTCACCAAGTAGAATCGGTTGGTGGTGTATTTTGAAGAAGCTGAACATAATAAAATTGTTTTGTTTTATTAATATATCATTTAATTACCTATTTACTTAATTAACCTTTATAATTAATTCAAATTACAACATTGCGAAGCCATTATCCTCCCCTAACATATTAATGGGCTATTTACCATATAAAGACCTCTACTTTAAAGTTCCATAGCTATTTAATACCTTTATCTTACAGAACTCAACTTTTGCACTTTACGCAATTTAGTCCTTTTTATCAAATTGAACATGTAAACGGTAAAATTTCTTAACGAATTTTTTTTACGGTAATACTATCATGCTGTAGACCATAAAATAATAATAAATTAATTTTTTTACTTTGGATTTGTGGTCCCAAAACCACTATTTTGATTTCACTAAAAACTGGTGGTTAGAACTCTCCCCCTAAAGAGATTTTCATCCCCAAAAATCTTACTAGAAAAGAGGTTCATATATTGCTTTCTCATAGCTTCTTCAGGTTCCTAGGAGGCTTCCTCTATTCCCTGTTGTTGCCAGACAACTTTTACTAAAGCTATGTTTTATTTCTCAACTCTTTCACTTCTCGTGTCAGAACTCTGATCGATTCTTCACTGTATATCATATCAGGCTGAATCTCGACATTCATCGGAGATATAACATGTGAAGGGTTAGATTGATACTGTCGCAACATAGGCATGTTAAAGACATTATTAATTCTTTCAAGTTCTGACGGTAAAGCTAATATGTATTCAATAGGTCTGATTTTTTCAGTAATTTTGTACGGTTCGATAAATCACAGACTCAACTTTCCTTTACGACCGAACCACAGAACTTTCTTTCAGGGCAAAACTTTCAAAAATACTCTGTCGTTGACTTGGAACTCTATATCTTTATGTTTAAGATCTGCATACGATTTATGATGATCTGAAGCTGCTTTCAAGCTATCTCAGATCACTTTCACTTTTTCCTCAGTCTCGTAAATCAAATCAATCCCGTGCATCTTTTTCTTACTGACCTCAGTCTAGTATAATGGAGTTTGACATTTACGATCATATAAAGCTTCATACGGTGCTATCTTTAAGCTTGACTGAAAACTAGTATTATATGTAAATTTGACCAACGATATATATTTCTCCCAGTTGCCTTCGAACTCTAAAACACAGCAACGAAGCATATCGTTGAGAATCTGAATCACTCACCCAGATTGACCATCGGTCTAGGGGTGAAATGCAATACTAAAATGCAACTGTATACCCAGAGCTTCCTGTAACTTTCTCTAGAATTGCGAGGTAAACTACGGATCTTTATCTGAAATAATAAAGACTGGCACTCCGTGTAATCTAAAAATATCAGAAACATATAACTCAGCTAATCTATCAAGTGAGAAATATGTACGTACCAGAATAAAATGTACAGAATTCGTCAAGCGATCAACAATAATCCAGATCGCATCTTCTTTTTCAAAGATAGGGGTAACCCTGATACAAAATCCATAGTAACTCTATCACATTTCCACTCTGGTATCATCACTAGTTGTAACAGTCCTGAAGGTACCTGATGTTCAGCTTTAACTTGCTGACATATCAAACATCTAGATACAAAGTCAGAAATCTCACATTTCATTCCCGGGCACCAGTACATCTGTCTCAAATCACCGTACATTTTATTGCTCCTTGGATGAACAGACAAGATACAACTATGAGCTTCGTGCAAAATTTTTTGTATAAGCATTGGATTCTTCGGTACACAAGCTCAACCTCTAAATAACAAACAATCATCGGGTTCTATTTGAAATTCTGAATCAAAAGTTGACTCAAACTGTACTCTTTTAGCTCGCAACTATTATCACATTTTTGAGCTTCGCAGATCTACTGTAGAAACATCAGTTTAACTTTTAAGTCAGCTAAGATCGAGCCATCATCGTATTCATCGCTTGCAAAGCAAACAAAGACTTTCTACTCAGATCATCTGTAATTATGTTTGCTATTTTCAGATGATAATCAATAACTAACTCATAATCTTTCAACAGTTCGAGCCATCTACGCTGTCTTAAATTCAAATCTTTCTGTGACATCAGATACTTTAAAATCTTATGATCGATAAATATGTTACTTTTTTTACCGAACGAATGGTATCGGCAAATTTTCAATGCAAACACAATAGCTGCCAACTCTAAGTCATGTGTCAGATAGTTTTTCTCGTGTGGCATTAACTGTCTGGAGGCATAAGCTATCACTTTGCCTTCTTGCATTAAAACACAACCCAAACCATTCAATGATGCATCGTTAAAAATGACAAATTCTTTACCCGATTCAAGTTGAACCAGAACTGGTGCTTCGATCAATAATACTTTCAACTGGTTAAAACTTTGCTGACATTTATTAGACTATTCAAACTTCACATCTTTCTGTAATAATCATGTTATTGGTATATCTATTATCGAGAACCCTTTTACAAATCTTCCGTAATAACCAACTAATCCCTGATAACTTCTAACTTCAACTGCATTTCTCGGTGGCATCCAGTCAACAACTGTTGAGATCTTACTCAGACCAACTCTAATGCCTTCAACTGATACTATGTGTCCTAGGAAACCAAGTTCTCGAAGCCAAAACTCACATTTGCTAAATTTAGCAAACAATTGTTTATCTCGTAAAGTTTGCAACACAATTCTGAAACGCTCGACATGCTTAGACTTGTCTCAGGAATATATCAGAATATCATCAATAAATACCATAACAAATCTGTCTAAATACGGTCTGAAGATTATGTTCATCAAATCCATAAATATTGCAGGTGCATTATTTAAACCAAATGACATCACAAGAAATTCATAGTGTCTGTACTTGGTTCTAAATGCACTTTTCAGCACGTCTAAATCTTTCACTCGTAGCTGATAATAGCCAGAATGAAGATGAATCTTTAAAAACACTGCGGCACCTTTCAACTGGTCAAACAAATTGTCAATGCGAGGCAATGGAAATTTTTTCTTGATTGTAACTTTGTTGAGCTGACAGTAGTCAATGCAAAATCTTATTGATCCATCCTTTTTCTTAACAAACAAAAAATGACGCACCCTAAGGTGAAAAACTAGGTCAAGCAAAACCCCTATCAGTCAAATCTTGCAACTATGCTTTCAACTCTTTTAACTTTGTAGGAGCCATTCTGTAAGGTGCTATCGATATCTTGTGTTGTTCCCAGTACAAGTTCTATAGCAAATTCGACTTCTCTGACCAGCGGTAATCTAGGTAACTCTTTTGGAAACACATCAGAATATTCGCAAACCACTTGCACTAATTCAAGCTTCAACTCAAACACTTTAGTATCCAATACATAAACAAGGTAAGCATGACAACCTTTTCTCACATATTTCTGTGATGGCATAGCTAATATCACAATAGGCAACTCGTTCGAATTATCTAATGCAATACAAAGTATTTCACCATTCTGATATTTCAATATGATAAGCCTTCACCTATAATTTACCACAGTATCATGCAGAGTTAGCCAATCCATGCCCAAAATCACATCGAATTCATCAAACGGTAATAACATCAAATTAGCCAAAAAACTGTAACCCCGAGTCATCAACAGATAGTTCTTGCAAACCTTATCAACTAGCACATACTGGCCTAGAGGGTTTGATACTTTAACCACGAATTTAGTGGGCTCAACATGTAAATTCTTACTAGACACTAAATTCATGCAAACATATGAATGGGTTAATCTGGGATCAATCAAAGAAGTTACATCAGTATCACAAAGAGAGAAAGTATCGGTAATAACATCTGGTGCAAAAGCATCTTCACATGCACGAATAGCATAAGCCCTAGCTGGTGCTCGTGCCTCAGATCTTGGAGTAGAGTCTTTCATTACACCAGGGCTACCACTCATATTTCTAGGATTACAAGGTGGCCTACCTCTCATAGTTGTGTTGCTCGACCTTGAAGATTGAATATTATCTTTCTTAGATTTCTTAGGGCAATCTCTAAGATAGTGGTCAAAGGAACTACATTTGAAACACGCTCCACTCTTCATTCGGCACTCACCATAATGTTGTTGGTTATAATGCTTGTAATTGGGTCTGGTGTTTTTAACACTACCCACACTCATTATAGAGGTAGACTAAGGTTTACGATTAGAATGTCTAGTATCTTTATCTCTAATAGAATGTCCCACAAAAGCAATAGAACGGTAGCGATGTTCTTTAGATTCTTCGATGCTGGCTAATATGACTTTCCTGTCAATCTCTTTCTCGAATCTCCAGCTTCAAATTTTGCGTGTCTTTTCTCTTCACTCAACTCTAGGATCCTGACTAATAGCTTTTTATCCTCGTTTAATCCCTCTTCAAATTGTTTACACATTGCAGTCTTAGTCGGAATACATTCTTGAGCATATTTACTTAATTAAACAAATTCTCTTTCATATTTAGACACTAACATATAGCCCTGCTTGAGCTCTAAAAATTCTTTATGTTTCTGATCGAGAAACCTCTGACTGATATATTTCTATCGAAAATCAGTTTGAAAGAATTCCCAAGTGACTCGATCTCTGAATACAATAGAATTCAACGTATTCCACAACTGATAAGTTGAATCTTTTAATAGAGATACTGTACACTTAAGACATTCAGCCGATGAACAAGATAATTCATCAAGAACTCTGATGGTATTCTCTAGCTAGAACTCAGCTCTCTCGGGATCATCCTCAAATGTAGCTCAAAATTCTTCAGCTCCGTATTTATGAATCTTATCAATAGGAGGCTTACTAACTTGAATAGGTTCCATACCTTGAGGAATGATGGGAACCGATTGGGGAACATGAGGGAATGGATGTTGTTGAGCAACCAGGTTCATCAGTACAAGCTTGGTGAACCACTCATTCATCATTTGGAAGAAGGTTTCCTTAGCCTCTTCTCCTCGGCCCTTAGATATGGACCTAGTACCACTCGAAGTTACTCTGTGAACGGAGGCTTGAGCATTACTCTCTACTTCATCGGAATTAGCTCAGTTGGATGTCATTGCTATATTAGAAAAAGTTGTTTTAAAATGGTCAGGAGATATCACACTATCAAAAGTTATCTAATGGCATGTATAGCTAGACTCGTATAGCTGCGTTAGTCCGATAATCGACTAAACCGTAGCTCTAATAGCAATAAATGTAACATCCCTAACCCGTATCAATCGCCAAAATAGAGCTACAAAGCATTACTGGATTTACAGATCAGACAGACAAAAATCTCAAACATTTCATATCATTTAACATTCATGTCAAAAACCAATCGAAATCATACATATTGTCTCTTATACGAGCCCTCGAGGCCCAAAATATGCGCTAGAAACATGTCAGACTAAATTGGACACTCAAAAAAACTTTGGAAAACATTAAAACTTTTCAAAGCTGTAGGGGTCAGACGGCCAAGAGACACGCCCATGTCTTAGGCAATGTGGGCATTCAAAATAGGGACAAATGGTCGTGTCTCAGCCCGTGTCTGTATTGTTGGGAATTTTGGTACCCCGATGGTGCAGTGAAAATTAATAAAAAAATAATTTCGGCGATCCAACCAATGGATCCATGTGCAAGGAACGAATCGAGGTGAAATAATGGTTTCGAAATTATCGTAATTTCAATCTGAGTAGACCGCGACGCCTCAGCAATGAGAATTCTAATATACTATCGAACCAAGCTGCAACCTTTCGTGATTTTGACCTCTACATAATCCACTCGGTTTGACAATGAACGGAAAAAATCCCCATAACTGTTTTGGAGAATGCTTTGCTTGATGGCTACTAGACTTCACAAGCAAAATTTCAGGATTTTATTTCTTAGGGTTTTTTAAAACTCTCACACACTAACCGTCTTATGATTTGTATATATATAATGAATCATAATTCATAAAATTTTTAGCCGAACATAATAATCATAATTAAAAATAAATAAATATAACCGAAAATTATAATTACATTAATTATAACCAGGATTTTAGTGAACTATATTTATTTAAATTTATATACGAACCAAATTCATATATTAATAGAACTATGTTCTCATTAT
>CM025255.1:24874779-24901875 GCA_013677275.1 Gossypium schwendimanii
TCGTTCCTCACACATGGATCCATGGTTAGGGTCGCCGATTTTAATTTTTCTGCTGCGCCATAGGGGTGCTGGCGATCCAACAGATGCATGCAAAGATACATGAACATCCAAGAGAGATGAATATGACCTTTCGGTCATTCATTAAACACAGAGATACATGCACCATGTGACTTAACATTCTATCCTGAATTCATGTATACGAATATCCAATGCACCTATAGATTCATTTTCCATGCATGAACGGTCCTATGGGAGGAGAATATACCATTTGAAGATTCATGGAACACCTCACAATCATGTACGGTAAGGGGGAAGATGCACAAACATTGAATGTGACTATACATGTATCTACACAAGAAGGATGAATTTGCCCATTCATGCACTTCAAAAAGAGGACGAATTGCCTCTTCAAGTACCCAATGATTCATGAACGTCCATGGAAGATGAATGTGATCATTTGGTCATACATTGCACCCATATGTTCATGTATTTTACTATATATTTTACTATACATTGTATAACACATAGACATGTATACACATTAATAGTTGAATGTGTCCATTGGTGTGCCTAGGTCTATAAATAGTTTGTCATTTCATTTGTAGAATGTTAATCAATCAAGTTTTAATACAATTTATATTGTAAGAGTTTATCTATTTGTTCTACATTGAACTTATTCGAACTTATCAAAATAATAGTTTTCTGGCGTTCACCTGTCTTATCAATCCCCTTCTCATCCTTTTCTGTAGTGCGGTGACCCTAATGCTTCTTATACTAGGGTTTGAGTGTTTGTCAAGTTTAAGTAGGTCGGGTTCATATATAACTTCGGTTCCTTAAAAATTCTAAGCACCTCAAGTCAAGGTATTTTTATTTTTTTGTTTTTGTTCAAGACGATCCCTCACAAATATGAATTTATAACTTCAAGTATGGGTCTCATTAGTCTACTATCGAGGTTCTATCCAGGTTCAAGAAATCACATCACTTTGCCTTGTGGCATTCAACCTTTATATCTTATACCTTCGATTCTTGTTACTTTCATAAACAATAGGTCGTAGTCTTTTAAAACTTATCTGTTGTTTCAATTGTATGTCTTATTGAAAATGAGTCACGTTCCTATAACATTGGTTCTTTTCTCAAACAAATCATTGAATATGAAATTTTCTATCTATTATCTTTTGTTATCAATTACTGTTTTAGAAATGATCGAGCATTCATGTGACTTATAAATTTATCGGTTACGAGCTCACGTCAGATACTTAGATTCTGACTAAACCTGACAATGAAATAATCCAAGTTAGAGCTAATTTGAATAAAGGTTAGCATGTAAGATAGATTGAATAGTAAGAAAGAATAAGTAAATTGGATTTAAAAATTAAGATTCTGGAAATTCGAAGTCATTTTTGAAAAGAAAACCTATTATTGATGAATTTGGAACAATTCAAGGTTGCAAATTAAGAGAGAGGAATTGGTTAGAACAAATTTGAAAGAATAACAGTTAAAACCAAAATCAAATCCAAAGAAAAGATCATAATAAAATAGTCTTTGTGTTTTTTCTTCAATAAAATAGTCTTTTAGAATAAGTTTTAACAATCATGTAGATTTTGGGAACCATCTTCAAGCTTCTTTTTTATAAGAATCCCATCTTGGAGGGAAATTAGAGTCATTTGAAGGGGGATGTGGTTTTTCTTGATTCTAAGGCTCATTAAAACTTCTTCACGCCACTTTACTCTTTTTCCATAGTTTTTTTTCTTTTCTTTAATTTGTTCTTCACTTATTGTTTGTTTGTTTCTAACCTTTCATTTATTTACTTCCAGATCAAGAATCTTCAAAAAAATATGTTCTCCCTTTTTAGTAGACCAAGAATCAATCAAAACTAGGAGATCTCTTACTTTCATATTGTGTTGTTTTCTTTTATCACAAAACAGTTTTGTTATGGCCTAAAAATCCATTCTAACAAACTTTTTGTTCTTTCGATTTCAAATCTGGTTGGAGGCCTTCTCTTGGTTCAATAATAATTTCTTCTCATCCAAGAAACCCTAGCCTACTTGTTTTTGGAATTCTCTTTTGACTCTAAACCTAATCTATTTTGTTTCGTTTGTATAAATCTCAATTTGGAAGCTTTTTTCCATCTTAGAATAGTTCAAATCATCTTTATATACTTGATTCTTCGTTGTTCTTGGTTGGTCAAACATTCCATTAATCTTTTTATGATTTCATTTGAGTTGGATCTTTATTCTTCAATTTTGTTCTAATCATTTGTTTTCTCTGAATTGGCAACCTTGATTCTTTTGGACTTCATAACGAACAAGTGCTTCCTTAATTGACTTTGACTCCTTTATGAACACTTATTTGGATCCAATTTCCTTATTTCTTTCATTGCTTGATTTTTGTTGCTGCTTTTTTAATTTTGACTTTAACTATTTGCATCTTAGTTGATTCAAACTCCAAGTTTCCTTTCATTCGTTTAGAACCCTTAACCAAATTCACGACTCGAACAATCATTTGATACTATTCTGCAGGTATCCCATCACAAACAACCAAGTTAGTTTGAATAACAAAAGAGCATGAAATAAAATCAATTGATTGTAATAGAAAAAAAAAGTAAACCAAGCAAGAACAAGGATCTTGAAAGAAATTAAGTCAGTTCATGGTGAATTCCAATCAAATTAAAGCCTCCAATAAGAGAAAACAATCTGTTAAAAATATATCTAAATAATTGGTAAAGATGCATGCAGAAATGGACCACAAGTTTGTCGTAGTTGTGGATTTGTCTTAAGGCTCTAGACGAATAAGGATACAGATCTGAGCATGGGTATGACTTTAGGACCAAATTTGAATGTTTTATTACTCATAGATGCATTGCAAGTACCTTGGGGCCAATTACAAGGGTAAGGGCTAAAAAACTAAATGAGTCGTTAAATGTTCTCATACAAGTAATTCAAGCTGGGTTGGAACATTTCACATGGCATTTTAGACTTACATTGGAACATCAGCCTTGCAACGTTTATTTTGTTTCAAAATAAGTCTTTCTTATTCACATTTTAATAAAGTTTATTCTTATATTAAATAAAGAACTTATGGTTTTCTATTTTGTTTCTTGTTTGTTTTGTGTCAATATTTTCATTGCACTCATAATATTTTAATTTATGCATATGGATGATTGAGTTGTGAAATGGATCTCTATTTATATTGTTTTACAAGAACCTCTGTTGGCCATGCATCTTCCATTAAGACCATTCATCTCCAAATTAGAATTTAAGGAATCAAGCATTCATTAGATGGATTAATGGAGGGAATTTTAAAAGGTTCACATTCTTGTGTCAAGAGTGACCATTTGATTAACCAAAGTCCTTCAAATTGCCACCATCCAAGATGGGACTTGAACATAACCTTTATAGTAATTCTAAAAGCATCATATTTAAGAAAACAAGTAACTTTTCAACAACCTTATAAACATTCATTTCCGTTGTCCAAAAAGGGAACTGAAAGTGACCTTTGAAGTTTTTCCTTGCACCTTAAGTATATAAGAACAGTTGGAGGATTAAGTGATGTTTCAAATTGCATACGATTAATTAAATTCATGCACAATTAAGTATTCATATTTATTGAATGGTTTGGGCATTCATATGCTTAGAATAGTCTATAAATAGTTGCTTATTATGTAATTTGAAGGTTGATGAATCTAGAAACATTTTGTGAGATTTCTCTTGAGTTCTAAGAACATTCACTCTGAACTTATCAAGGCCTTTATCTTGTGGTTTTCAACCTTTATATCTTATACCTTCAGTTCTTGTTTCTTCCATAAACAATGGATCGTAGTCTTTTAAAACCTATCTCTTATTTCAATTGTTTGTCTTATAGAAAATGGGACACGTTCCTATAATATTAGTTCATTTCTCAAAGAAATCATTGAATCTGAGATTTCCTATCTATTATCTTTTTTATCAAGTACCCGTTTCAGAAACAATCAGAAATCCACGTGACTTGATAATTTAATCATTTACAAGCTCACATCAGAAATGGCAGATCTAATTTGAAACAATCGGGAATCCACCTAACAATGAAACAATCCAAGCTAGATCTAATTTGAAGAAATGGCAGCATGTAAGACAAAATGAATAAGTAAATCGAATTTAAAAATTAGGGTTCTTGAAAGTCCAAGTTGATTAAGAAAAGAATACCTATTGTTGATGAATTTAGAATAATTCAAGGGTGCCAATTAAGAGAGATCAGTCACTTCGAACAAATTTTAAAGAATAACAATTAAAGGCCAAATGAAATCCAAAGAAAATATCATAATAAAATACTCTTTGTGTTTTTTTCTTTAGGAACTTCTCTATGATATTTGTTGTGATATTATCTATGATATTTGTGTTTTACAAATTTAGATCCTATCCAGTTGGTACCAAGGTCATAGTTTATATAGAGCATTCAACAATTAAGTATTTGGTGACAAAAGGATGCCAAGCCTAGGTTAATCAGGTGGATATTACTACTGCAAGAATTTGATCTTGAAATTCGAGAAAGGAAAGGGACCGAGAATCATGTGGTTGATCACTTGTTAGGTTTAGAAGCAGGAAATGAAGATGGAAATATTCAACACATTAAGGAATAATTCCTAGATGAGCAACTGCTAGTTGTCATGGCATTACCTTGGTATGTCGATATAGTAAATTTCCTAGTGAATGGGTTGCTGCCACCTAAGCTCATCAGTCAAAAAAGAAGGAAATTTCTTCATGATGCCAAGCAATATTATTGGGATAAGCCTTTCTTATTCAAACACTGTGCGGATCAAATTATTAGGAGATGTGTTTTTGATGATGAGACTCAGAGCATTTTCAACACTGTCACTCAACACCTTACGGAGGACATTTCGGAGGAATAAGAACTGCTGCAAAGGTTCTCCAATTTCATTTCTATTGGCAAAGTCTATTCAAAGATGCTCATGAATTCTATTAGATATGTGACTGCCGTCAACAAATGGGAAACCTATCGAGGAGGCATGAAATGCCATTACAAAACATTTTAAAAGTTGAGTTGTTTGATGTGTAGGGGATCGACTTTATGGGTCCATTTCCACCTTCTTGGGGCAATATGTACATACTTGTGGCCATAGATTATGTCTCCAAGTGGGTAGAAGTCATTTCTCTCCCTATTAATGATTCCAAGTCAGTGTTGTGGTTCTTGCATAAAATTATATTCACAAGATTTGGTACACCCCGTGCACTTATTAGTGATAAGGGCCCCCATTTCAATTGCAAATTAGTCACCAATGCATTTAATAGGTATGGGGTGAGGCATAAGATTGCCATGGCATATAACCCCCAGACAAATAGATAAGCCGAAGTTTCTAATAGAGAAATTTAATAAATTTTGGAGAAAGTAGTAAACCCAGCTCACAAAGATTAGTCATCCAAACAAGATGAAGCTCTGTGGGCGTATCGTACTACTTTCAAAACACCATTGGGGATGTCACCTTTCAAGCTTGTTTATGGGAAGCCTTGCCATTTACCTGTTGAGCTCGAACATAAAGCATTTTGTGCCATGATGAAGCTTAACATGGATTGGTTCGCTGCTGATAATAAATGATTACTTGAGCTAGATAGGATGGAGGAATTCAGAGCTAAGGCATATAAGAATGCTCAACTGTACAAAAAGAAGACCAAGTGATGGCATGATAAGAAGATTAAGCCACGACAACTAGAACCTAGACAACAAGTCTTGTTGTTCAATTCTAGGCTCAAATTGTTTCTGGGAAATTTAAAGTCTCGTTGGTCAGGACCTTTCGAAATAGTTCATGTTTATCCTCATAGAGCTATAGAGGTTAAAGATATAAAGACTGGGATTACATTCAGAGCCAATGGAAAACATTTGAAGCATTACTGGGGTACTTCTATTACTCGAGATAAACAGTCCATTGATCTTCGAAATACATAACTTCTATGTCTCCATTCTCCTTTTTACTTTATTTGTTTTTCTTTTTTAAATTTATTTTCCTTCTGTTATTTCATCTAATTGGTTTAATATTTTTATTTTTTTTTATTTTGTAGGTATACTATGGGTTGGGCTTCATCTTTTAGTAGCTAGCCCATTAGAAATTTTTTCCAAAATATTGACTTTCAAAAAAAAAATATTTTTCCCCCCAAATCTTATCTCACCGTGTCAAGCCATAATTACCACACTCTTATCACCGACGTCACATCTTCAGTAACTTTTTACATTTTCTACCCTTATTTTCTTTTTCTTTTAACCTAATCATTTCAACTTCTTTATAGTTACCTTCAACATTCGTTTTCTTCTAGATTTACTCATGTTTCTGCAAAAAAACTCAAAGTGTCCACTTTTTTCTTTTAGAATCACTCTAAACTTTTCAAAGCAATGGAAAGATGTGTTCCTTCTCAATCTCCCCCTATACCTCCAAAAACCTTTTTCAACAAAACCACAGAGGATAAATACACAAATAACACCTCTAAGCGTCTGTTTGGTTTGGAAAAAGGTTTCCTTTTTTAATATGCACCTTTTATAAGGTATGATGAATCAGTTTCTTCCATAGTAGAAAAGCATGGGTGGCAAATCTTTTGCTTACATCTGGAAGACGTTTTAACAAAAGTGATACAGGAGTTTTATGCCCACTTGACTTCTCCCAACAATGCTTTTTTATATGTGAGAGGTGTTTCAGTGTTGTTCGATGAGTACTCTGTCAATACTCAGTATGGCTTACTTGATGGTCAAGATTAGCACTCTTAGTTTGCCTTAACAATCATGGCAGAGGATCTGGATCAAGTTCTTAAGGATTTGTGTTTGGAAGGAACCAAGTGGATAGTGTCCAGACAAGATTGCTACATTGTAGAATGAGTTTCTTTGAAACCCCATTGTCGATTTTGGTACTACTTCTTCAAATACCATCTGAATCCTTATACTCATAACTCTGCAATTTCAAAAGAGCAAATGCTTCTACTCTATCCTGTAATAACAGGGAGGAAAATAAGTGTGGGAAAATCATTTTTAAAGAGGTTCATAGGTGTGCCCAAAAGAATGCTGGCAGCTTTAATTTTCCTTCCCTTATTACTGCCCTTTGCCAACGTATGAAAGTTCAGTTCAAGCAAATGAAGATATGATTGCAAACAAAGGGGTCATTAAAAAGCATATTGTTATGAGGTTTTTAGGGGAGGAATTGCCATGACATCCACCTTCCAGTTCTACCTCTACATCTTCCTCCCCAACTTGTGCCCCAACAACCCCTTCCACTTCTACTAATGTCTTTCAGCAACAAGTCCTCAATTAATGGTGGATTTCAGGTTTGTTGATTAAAACTTAATTCTAAAGTTTTTTTCAACTTGTTTTAACATAATTACAAGGATTCTAAAGTTACATAGAAGTTTCATTAAGGAATTCTCGAGTTTTAATGAATTTTCGTCATAATGGCCAAAACTTTTCGAAAAATGTTGATACCTTAAAACGTGTAGTTTTGTGGGAATTAGTCGTAGATGATTATGTAGATGAATGAAATTCATTTTGGGTAAAAAGATTAAGTGTAGGCTGAGATATTTGAATTTAAAGTTTTCCATGTTGAAGGCTTTGGTTAGAAGAGAACGTAGCTTAGGCTTATGTTTGTGACTATTTTAGGTAAGTTATTGACTGATTTTTTATTCAATATTTGTGTGGTTTATCTCGTTGAAGCAATGAAGTTAATAGGACCTTCAACGAGTAGAGACAAAGGTAAAGAAAAGCTTGTCTAAGCTTTTAGCTTTTCGGTGAAAGTGTATTTTTGGTGAGTGTTTTGGCATCGCCACTCGTAGATGATTCATTGTGTAATTGGAAATTTAGAGGTAGCCTAAACCTCTCTAAATTTCGAGTGTAAGTGTTCTCACACCTAGGATTAAATGTGAAATATGTTTGCTTGTGAATTTGTGAAATTGTGGAATCATGAACATATATGAGATGCTATGATATATGCTATAAGCTTGTGATGACCATTGTGAAAGTGAATAAGAGTGTATGTTATTCATTCCATGGACAGTAAATAAGTGGATATGTTGTCATGTTGTATAACAGAGATTATACTCTGGTACAAATGTAAATATGCAGTCAATATCTGCGGAAAATTGGTAAGTATGTGATAATAATGTGGATATTTTGGCCTTGTGACCATAGGGTTGGGATTACTTTCGATGAAACTTTAAACTATTTTTATGGATGTAGTGTATATCTAATTTACTTTATTATTTCTTTTTATTGTTGTTATTTCTTAATTAAAATGGAACTATCTCTAGACATAGAAAATTGGTCGCATACTTATAAACTGATTCTAATTCTAGAAGGGTTGGACTGGTTGGAGTAAAATTAAATGAAATGAGCAAGTATTCGATAGATACTTGTAGTCGACTCTAGACATAGAGTCACGATCTTACAGATGGAACCCATGCAAGATATCTACAAAGCCTATAGACACATGCAAGGTAACTTGAGGTTTTGCTCTTGCGAGAGGTAGGTCATTTTAGAACTCTTCTGTGCAGTAAAGTAGATACGATTTTGCCAAGGCCTTATTGATAGTAAGGGTAGATTCTAGGTAATCTCCACCATCAGAATTAACATCACTCTATCCTTATTCTTTATCATAGTATATTTTCCACAACACATTTAGTTGTTTTTATTTCTTTGTGTACATTATATTCGGATAATCACTCTCGTTATTGCCATTACATTTCAGCTCTCACTTTTGCCATAATATTTCCAATTATTCATCAATTCCATCTATCGCATACAGCAGCATTCCTTTAAATTATCACTGCATACTTACCTTAATTTATCATAGCATTTTATTCGTCAGTCTTGCCATAACATTAATAATATTACAATAACTTGACAAATTTTGTACCTCAAACTGATCCTCGTGTGAACAATACTCACTCATCACTTTATTACTTGAACTGACGTGTATACTTGCACAAAATCACACATCATTTTACACACAATAGTAACCCTCTAAAATAGTTAACAAATCATACCTCCACTCACTAATCCCCCATACAAGGATTGGTTCTTCATGACATTCATAAACAACATGTAATCGATGTAAAAAGAAAGCATGCTAATTAAGTCGAGAAGCTAGAGTAAATGAAAAAGCCTGATTGTATTGATATTAAGCATAAATCCACAGAGTTGAATGATTCCACAATTTAGATCTCTTGAAAGAAAACAACGAACAAATAAACTAAAACTATCTAAACCTAATAAAGAAAACGAAACTAATATAAAGGAAAAAATTAGGTTAATTCCAAGGTGTCTTTAACATGTGCCAAATGAGCCTATTTATAGCCTTCAGGTGGCCGTTGTCCTTAACCCTAGGTTAGCAACCTCTCGTGTTGTGACATAGCATCTAGTAAAATTACCTTTTGATGGTCTCCTACACACTCGCAAAGTACGTTAGCTCTCCCTTAGGCCTTATTCGGCCCTTAGGGTCAATAAAAGACTCAATTTTACATTTTATTAAAGGAAAGGAAAACTAAAGAAACTTAACTAAAATGTAATGAAAATGCTTGTATTCAGGCTCCTTAAGTGTGAAAACTTGTTTAATCTACCACACTAAATTTCGGCAGATCAAACTCTTCCACACTTAAGTCATTGCTTGTCCTTAAGCAACATAAACAAAATATGACAACCCTTGAGCAAGTATGATACAAGTATCGACTTTAGAGCATATGACTTAGGCATTTCATGCTTACTAACAATTTCAACATGATAAATAGTTGACTTACCACCTTTGACTTCAAGCATCTAAGTTTAGTATGTTACAAAATATACAAGTATTAAGGGTCTCACCTATAGGAATCCATCTACAAATCGTACAAGTACTTTGATTATCCAAGCAAAATACAAATAGTTGTTTATGTAGATGTCTAGTATGATATCCATTCATGTATAAGGATATTTAGGTCACATAGGGTTTTTTGGCTTGTAATGTTCTAAAGCTTAGGACATGAACACCCCTAGCCCATATCCGGCGCCAGATTTGGGCTATGGAGTATTACCAAAAGTTAACATCATTTAATGAACATTTATTCAACATATGTGAAACATAACATAAAACATGGCAAAAGTATTCAAATTCAAGCACATTGTCCCTTATACGATCCGTCAAGGCCCTAAAAACACAATAGAAACGAGTTGGGACTAAATCAAAAACATATAGGATTTTTTAGAAAAAGATACGAAATTTCAAACAGCAGGGGTCTCATGGCCGAGAGGCATGCCCGTATCCTAAGCTGTGTGGAAATTCATAGTAGGGACACACGGCCCTATCCCAGCCCGTGCACCAGGCCGTGTACCCTTTGAAATGACCTCACATGCCCGTGTGCCAGGCCTTGTGCTAGGCCATTACACGGCCTAACTTGCAACCCTTAGAAAGCTACAGGTGACACACGGCTGAGACACACGCCTGTGTCTCTGGCCTTGTGGACAAAAAATAGGTCATTTCCAAGCCATTTTTCTCACCCAAATATGTATCCGCCTATAACCAATTTTCCATATATAAACAAGCACTCCAAAGTGCACCAAATCATACCATAATAAGCTCTTCGAATAAGGTACAAATACATACAACCAATATGCCCAAAAGGCACCTCAATCACAACCATTAAACATCAAAATCATATGCACAATTTAGCCAAAGGTTCAACTAATTTATAACTAAGCTTATGCCAAATCATACCATTTTGTTTACCTATAAAATTTACACCAAAAGGTACCAATTATGCCATTTAACATCTAGCACCAATAGCCATACATGTCATCTATAACAATTATTCCAATTCATCATATTCAAACATATCAAAAGATCATTTATCACATACATATATAACTACCATTCCATCTTCCATTATTCAAGCATCATAAGCCATGATATCAACCATTTTATGGCCAAATATATATACATGCCAAAATTAGCATCATTTCACCATCCAAAATGCCCTAAACACAAGCAAAAAGAAAATGGGTAAAACATCAAACAAAACACCTATACATGCCATTATAATTAGAACTTAGAAACACCAAAATCTACCGATATAACTGATGGATAAAGTGATGGATTTTTGACAAGCTTCCAACCCGAACGAGCTTCCAATTATCTAAAGACATGAAAGAAACAACACAAAGTAAGCATTTAATTCTTAGTAAGTTCGTAAATCATAAACAATACTTACCATTTCAATATATAAGCTTAAAAGTAAGTTTCAATTAATCCAACATAGCTTGGCACAAACCTAAGCAACAACAACCATTCAAGTTAGTGATAACCACATAACTTAGCAAATTCATTGCATAACATAATAGCTTTTATGAACATAACATATAAGCATTCATGTTTTCATGAACATGGCTAGGCATATTTTAATCGTCACCAACTCATACCTTTCTCATGCTTTCATAGCATTACTTATCAAAATATTTTTTGTTCCTTCCCTTTGTATACCCGTTGAACCACAAGACTAATATCGGATACGTGGGAATCTTACACACTGTGTGCTAACATATGGTCGAAACCATTTCTTTCTCTTTTCTCAATGAATGCTCTCTCTCGAGCCATAAGTTGGTCTACTCACACAAGTTGTCGGTCAGAACGTAGCTACACGGTGCTGCTCCAACAAGCTATCAAGTAACCGTAACACAGGCTGAAAACTCAGCCACCTGTAGGACATTTAGGACAAGCATCCAAAACACGGTAACCCCTAATGACATGTCATTTGTATCATATATATTCTTAAGGTTCAAACGAGATCCAAAAGTCGTCTAAACTTTGTTGGATATTTTCGTAGAGTCGTAATATCGTAATACAACATAATAATATTTAAATTAAGCATATTAAAATGCTAAATAAATATATGAACTTATCTCGATCACAAACGAAGAAATACGACAAGCTAATCCAACACTTTTTCCTTTCCCCGATCTAAATTCGTATGTTGCTTTTCTTGATTTATATAATCAAATTTAACTCATTCAAACTTCATTCTATTCAATTCAATCCAAAAATCATATTTTGAAAAAATTACCTTTTTACCCCTATAACTTTTGAGTTCATTACAATTTAGTGCTTAAGCTTATAAAATGAAATTTCATGCAATTTGGTGCAAACCCACTATAGCCAAATTTTAATTAGGTCCTTAGCAAGCCCTACATTTCATTTTTTTCACAAATTCACCATGAATATTTTTCTACATTTCAATTTAATCCCTAGTTGACAAATTCATCAAAATTCCCTTTACATAAGTTGTTTAACTAACAACAACCATTTATTTTCTTCCATCAAACATCATAAAAAATACATATAAATTCATGGTAAAACCTTAAAAATTTAGCATTTTTGCAAATTAGTCCCCGAGCTAGTTATATTAAGCTACAACGAGTCCAAAAATATAAAAATCATTAAAAACGAAACAAAAATGCAATTACATGTATAGAAGGACTATAGCCGAACCTTGGAAGGTCTTTAATGGCTACCTTAGGTGCTAATTTTGGTTGAAGAAGAAAGAAAGAATGATGATATCTTTCTATTACTTATTTTATTTTATGGTATTTTATTAATTTACCAAATTAACCTTAAGTAATAACCTTTAAAACCATTAAAAAGATGTCCATCTTTGTCCACTAATTATATTAATGGTCTAATTACCATTTAAGGCCATTCATAATCCAATTTCATAGCAATTTGACACTTCTACTTATAGAACTCAAATTTGCATTGTATGCAATTTACTCCTTTTCATTAAATTAAGCATGCTAAAGATAAAATTTCTTAACAAAATTTTTATACGACACTACTAACATACTGTAGACAATACTATAATAATAAAATAATTATTTTGACATCAGATTTGTGGTCCCAAAACCATTATTCCTGTTTCACTGAAAACGAGTTGTTATAGAACATGTATGAAATTCAAAAACAGTAAGCATCAAAAGGATTACAAACACAAAAATAGTTTGGCACATTGTATTGATCCCTATTCTTCCCCCTTATTGACCTTTACCCACTAATTGCCTTATTTCTCTTTCTCTCACCTTTCTTTTCGCTCCATATAGGAAATCCTAACATGATATAGTAAATACGAATAGCCTACGAGTTTCATTGAACTAATGAACGAGTTTTTCCTATTGCTATGACTATGTCACTATTCTTTTTTAGTTCTTTTCTCACTCAAGAATGTTTTTTTTTTTTTTACTTTCTAGGTACTTTTTCTAATCATATGGATTTTCTTTTTTGATTTTTCTTTTTGTTTTGCACTTTCAGGCTAATCTATAATTCCCATATCCCATTAGTCTTTCCTTTTTCACTCTATTTTTACAAACTCTGCCATGATGTATCTACTTAACCCTCAATACGTATGGTCAAATGTCTATAATAGTGTAGTTTAGGACCAAAGAACAAGGGTAAATACAAATTGACATTTTCAGGCTCAGGGCTTGTAATATGGTTCATCAAATTGGTACTAAAGGTGAAAAATAATTAGGACAGCTTTTTGGGTCTAGATGTGTTCCAAACAATGCCTTACGTTATCCTTAAATATCTCAACATGCACAAATTTAATCAACCAAAAAAATATGAATTCAACTATTTATTATTTGTACTGGAATGCTCATTTCCTTGTATTTTCTATACACTGGGTATAGTTGAGTGCTTAATACCTATATATAGTGTAACATATAGAACTTAGTAACCTAATAATCAAAAGTTTAAAATAACTTATCATCATGCCAATTTTTATTCATAAACACAAGCAACATATGTACATGATTCTAACTAATCATTTGTATTTCTACAAGCTCAAGCACACAAAAGAAAAGAAAAAATAAAAAAAAATGTAAAAATTTAAAGTAATTTTTCTATGTTACCCCCCACACTTTAATAGACAAATTGTCCTCAATGTGTAGCCCAAAAATAGATAAGGAAGGAAGTTACCCAATTGATCATGTTCCCTCCAATTGCTAATGGTGGGTGCTTCCTCCTTTGATCGTGTTAACTCGAATTGTTTGCATGTCCTTCATGTTGGGTTCATACATAAAAATTTTAACAAAATGCAACAAAACAAAAAATTTACTTATTAATCCTAATCCTACAAAGTCTAAATTAAAATCATCCAATAATTAATATAAGTCTTTATAAAATTAAAATAGTTCAATCATCCTCATCGCTCCCGTTATTCTCTTCACCTTCTCTTTCCTTCTCGCTTTATTGCACTTCTTCTTGTTGTTCAGTATTCGTCGGCCCAAATATGTCAGGTGTGTAATTGGGGACCCAAATGTTATTTTACCTTACAAATTCTTGGAATATTGGTCTCGACTCTTACACTCACTGAATCATCAATCAAGCTTTGGATAACTACTTTTACCGATGTCTTTTTAACCTCATGTCAACCTTTGCGATGGAGTCGATGTATTCGTCGCTTCCTATTGTCACTTGCTCCAATTGTTTATTTTTTAGCTCGTAATTCTATATACTGTTAGAACAAGGTGTTGCTAATAACACTTTTGGATGGTTTTAGCAACTGCTCGATGGATGTCATAGGTACACCTGCCTTTTTGCATAATGTCGTCACTAGGTGAGGAATGAAGACTCCTAACTTTTGTCTACCAATGCATCTCCTCGTGTTTTGATGAATCCATTTATCGATACATACCTTCTTTTTCTGCAAAATAGTATAGAGTAACACTGCTCTGAAAGTATTAACGTTAGAAACATTTAAAGTTCGTACCTATGCATACAAATTGGATCAACATTTTAGACTCAAGAAACATGTCCGCTTGATGAAATGATATTGCAATATTGGTACTTGCGCGATATTTCCATTCACCTATGCCTTCAATCAATAAATTTGTAATATTACCCATATCTATATCGCGGAAGTATTCAAAATCAGTTTCATCAATAAAATCATTCTCATAATATGGAGCACTATAAAAATTGTAAATGATTCGAGGGGTTACTTGCACTTACTTCCCCTATACAAGTACCATATCTTAATATGGCCTTCAGTATTTCTAGACTCATGGTCCCAAAAAGATGCATAAAACTCTTGAACAATGGGAACCATAGCATTCTTTTTCGAAACCACCAAAAACATTCCCACTTATGATATCTAACTTAAGGTCATATGTCCTTACACGTAACCATTAACGAATCAAATTCCTCTCTTGGATAAAGGATTTTCCTTAAAGTTACGTAAAATATTTCCCAATATCTGAGTTTGAAAAATTAGGGGGTCTGGTCTTTCAATGGTTTGAATTTGTTGGTTCTTCCAACTTTTTCTAGAAGCCATGATATTCTAATACAATACTAAGCAAACAATTCAATGGAATAGTAAAAAGTTTAATTTAGGAACATTTAATCTTTAATCAACGTTCGTTTGAATTCCTTACTTTCTCGCCATGTTTTTGTTCCTTGTTACCCCGAATATGGTTGAAAAGTTTGTGAAAACTAAATAGAACGTGTAAGAAATTGGTAGTCTAAGGTTTAAAAGATTTTGTGAATTTGAGAGAGTTTAGGGAATTAAGAGTTAATAGGTGTTTTAATTAGAAGTAAGTATGGTTTTAAGTTAGAAAATAGGGTTTTAAAAGGTTGAAAATCAGGTTAAATTAAGGTTATTCTGCCAGGTTGCTTGACTGGGTCGAGTTGACCCTACAGAAAATTATAGCGATGTCGAGACAGAGGGGTTTTGTGTCACGACATCCCTAGCAAACAACCTATGTCATGACATCGAGGTTCAGTGTTTCAACACACCATTTAGTTTGGAGGTCTGAAGGAAACTTTCTCCTATGCCGTGACTCCCTAGGATGGTGTCGCGACGCTGACTCTGTTTCGGCTAAAAACTTTCAGCTCAGAAGATGTTTTGGTTTAAAGATGAACCTACACCAAATGAAAGTCAAAATCTAAACTAGGTGATTAGTTTCATATACAATAATTTACAAAAGTTAAACAATAATTCAACTAATTTTTAAGTTTTACTATTGGATTCATTCGGCAGTGTCATTAATTCACCGATGGAGGATTTCCCTATTCTGTCAGTATTGGTCCATCTTCCATCGTGCCATTTTACCTGTGCCCGTTTGTCCCTTAAACATGTTTATTCTTTCTACATGGATAAAAGGAAGCATGTCCCTTGACTCAGAAACGTTAGAAATAAATAATTTTTTACATTGTTCCCCTAACTTCCTCTTATCTTCATCGCTTGATTGGTGACCACATTTAAAAGTTTTAGTCTCACCATTAATTTTCATAGTTAATTCATTCTTTTCTAAATCAATGGTGGATCAAGAAGTGGCTATAAAGGGTCTTCCTAATAAGATCGGTATCTCACCATCTTCTTCAAATTCAAGTACCATAAAATTTGCAGGAATAATAAAACTTCACACTTTTACTAACACATCTTCCAACAATCCTTTTGGATGTACCGAATACCTATCAACCAACTATAATGTTATTTGAGTAGTTTTTAGATCCCCTAAGTCGAGTTTTTCAAAAATCGATAGAGGCATTAAATTAATACTAGCTGTTAGATCACATAGAGCTCTATTAAAATGAATACTTCCTATCTCTATTGGAATAGTAAAACTCTCCAGGTGTTTCAATTTTTGAGGTACCTATCTTGAAATAATCACGCTACATGAGGCATTTAGAGTAAGTTCTTCTCCTACTTTAATTTTCTTATGCCTAGCCATCATCTCCTTTAAAAATTTAGTGTACTTTAGAAAATTTTCAATTAACTCAATTAAAGGTAGGTTATCATTCAATGGTTTAAACAAGTTTAGGAAACTTACAAATTCATCCTCATCCTAGCTTTATTTTTCTTCTAGTCTCAATGGGAATGAGATTTTTATCCCGGCAGAATCTTTAGTTACTTTATTATTTGTCTCTGCTGCCTAAGTATTGTCATTTGGGTTGAGCTTGTTCTAAGGTTTCTGCAAATAAAGAGGTTGGTAATTAGTGTTTTTAACTTGATTTAAATTATTACCTACTCCTTGGTTTCCTCCCCATCTCAGATTCGAGTGATCTCTCAAACCGGGATTATATGTATTCACACACGGGTGTCCACCCCTATTCCAGATGTAATTCACATCTTCAATCGGGTTGTTGATATAGTGGAAGGTTTATCTCCCCTATGCATAGATGGTGTAGATGCTGATTTGATACAATTGAGTCTACCCCCCTAACTGCTGATACTTATCATCCTCTTGGATTGCCTTTACCATAGCAGGTTTTTGGCCATATATGAATCATTCAATTGGCCATTGGCAAGAGTTTAGTGCCATATTCTTGATGATCTCATATGCATTCGCGTACATTTTGTTCATAAGGGCACATGTTACTACTCCGTCAAATCCAAATCGTGCATTTGCATCCAACCCATTATAAAATACCTACAGTTGCATCCATTTAGGAAACTTGTGGTACAGGCTTTTTTTAATCAACATCTTAAATCATTCCCATACCTCATAGAAGCTTTCTCCCTCTATTTATCTAAAAACATCAATCTCCCTTCTTAGTTTTACCACTTTGCTGATTGAGAAAAACTTCTGTAGGAACTTTCTAGCGAGTTATCCCATGACATGATAGACCCTGGTGCTTGCGAGTCTAACCAAGAAAAAGCATTATGAATCAAGGAGAAGGGGAAAAATCGAATACGGATAGTGTATTAGTGACCCCGTTATACTTAAAAGTATCATAAAGTTGAAAGAACCATTTTAAATGTTGATAAGGGTCCTCTGTCATAGTGCCCCTTAACTTGAGATTGTTCTGGATCATTTAAATCATAGTTGATTTTATCTCGAAATTATTAATTATAATTTTTTGCCTTGCTATACTTTCTTCGACCATATCCAGACTTGGTAAGGTATAATCCCTTAAAGTTCTTTCATTCCAAGCCATCTAAATTTTTGCAAGAAGCTGTGGTGCTGTTGGATTTCCTAAGGCGTTATCTTCAACGTCATTAAACAGTGGATTTTCACATGGTACGTTACCCACAACTGGTGGTGGTGGTGGATCTTACATTTGCTGTTATTGTTTTTGTTGTTGTTGCTGTCGATAATTTCTTTGGATTATTGTCTCTTGATATATGGCTACTACAATAAGTGTGCCCTGAATGCGAGTCATACACTAACCTAGAAATAAAGGATTAGTAACAATAAATGAAATAAATTAAATCATATCTATCACTTCAGTTTTTTCTAATTATTTTATTTAAGTGCAAAAATTAAAATTAACCTAGTGACGTTGCCTCATCAGCAACGGCACCAACGACTTGATTATCTCCAAATGTACTAACATTCAGAGTGTGAATACTGTAATAAAAGATAGAATTACGAGGCAACATCTACAAGTATATGGGTCTAATTGTAATATAGTTTTACAATGGAGTGGGTGAGTACTACAAGGATCGTACCCAATGCAGGCGAGGGCTAGATCAATTCTAACTTAAGCATTAGAAGATCTAATTAGTACTTTAGATTTAGTTATAGTATGAATAATATAAAATAAAGGATTTTTGTGGTTTTTATAATGATAAAAATTAAAAAAAAATTGAAAATATAAAATTTAAGAAATTCAAAAGGAAGAATATATCAAATCTGATTATGGGTGATTAGCTCGCTTCGGTAATCCCCATCAACTGGCACTTCGGGTTCCTCATCAATCAACTAGTCTCTACCTTAGTAGGATTTTTCAATCTTCTACTAACATAACGAGATAGCAAGAACTACTTATCTTTCGACCTCACGGTCCAGATTGGTTTCGGGTTAAGGTGTTCATGGATGGGCAATACCAATTTTGGGTTAATTCCTACCTTGAAACCTTCCCAGGGTTGTCAATCCTGCAGTTTGTTTCACGTTCTCCCTTTCCCAAACAGCTAATCCATTGAGTAACCCTACAAAATAGTTAACAAATCATACCTCCACTCACTAATCCCCCATAGAAGGATTAGTTCCTCATGGTGTTCATAAACAAAATATAATCGAGGTAAAAAGAAAGCATACTAAAGAAATCGAGAAGATAGAGTAAATGAAAGAGCCTAATTGTATCCTCCTCTGTAGCCATCTTTAGGGGAATGTCACGACACCCTCAGTCTATGTTGTGACACCAAAGGAGAACACAAGTTTTCTTCATTTTGTTCCCTATGTTATGACATCAATCTGCCCGTGTTGAGACATAGCGTCTAGTATCATCGTAAAATGCCTTCTAATGTCTCCTACAGACTCACAAAGTATGTTAGCTCTCCCTTACGCCTTATTTAGACCTTAGGGTCAATAAAAGGCTCAATTTGCACATTCTAGTAAATGTAAATAAAACTAAAGAAGTTAACTAAAATGTAATGAAAATGCTTGTATTCAGGCTCCTTAAGTGTTAAAACTAGTTTAATCTACTACACCAAATTTATACAAATAAGAAGCACATTCATGAAGGGACGTGTACATGCATTTTCAAGCCTTAATGGATTGTGCAAAAAAGGGGATTAACGTGTCTATTCGGCTGATACTTGTACCCAAGGTAGGGTGCATTAATTAAATACGACAACAATAAACTTTTGGATGCATGAACGTTCAAGGGGGATTAATTTGACTTTTGATTAATTCAATGAACTTTCACATTCATGTATGGTTAAGGGGGATGAAGGAGGCTAGTAAGCTGGTACATTGCACCTTCAAGATACATGCAATAAGGCTCAATTCAATGGACGAAAAGGGGGGATTTACATAACCATTTGGTTATTCAATGTATTCACATGTTCATGAAACTTTTTGTTCAATGTACAATAATGGATTCATGAAAAAAATTATGGTCGCTTGTGGCCATTCACATAACTAGGATAGTCTATAAGTAGTTGTGATGTGAATTCTCAAACCTGAATAGAACCTCAAAAATATGCCAATAAGACCCTTATTTGGTAGTTAGAAAAATTTACATTTTTGTTAAGGACCATCTTGATTGGGAACATATGGTTGGGACCTTGACCAGAGGTACTTGAAGATTTAAGGAACCAAAGCTATAAAGAACCCGACCTACTTAAAACTTACCAAATTACTTGAACCTTGGTATCTGATGTCTCCACACTCCGAGATGAATTAAGAACGGAGTGATAAGACAGGGTTGAATGCCACAAAACAGTTAAATTTTGATAAGTTCGAAAGATCAGTTAAGAAGCAAGAGAGAAATTTCTCACAAATAAATTTATATATTCAAAGTTGTGTAACCTTACAAATGGATTGACCCAAACTATTTATACACCTAGGAGACTAATGGCCATATTCAACCATAAAGGAATTCATGCTTGAGAATTCAATTATATTCATGTATTTTCCAAATTCAAAGCATGATTGAAAAGTCACATTCATCCCCTCTAAATTGTACACATATTTTTAATGATGAATACTTCCTCATGTGCATTGAATGCTCTTTGAAACCCAAAGTCATTCCCTCCTAGTCATGCATGTATTGGGAGGAACATGCATGTGTCTTAAATTATTTGATTAATGTTGTTGTGGGTGCATGAATGAACCAATGAATCTTCAAGTTCATCCCCCAAGCCTATGCATAAATGTTGTGGTTCAATGTGCAACATTTATGCTGAATTCTCTTCCCTTAGACGGTTATACATATAGTTCATACATGAATATAAACCAAATGGTCACATAAAGCTCCCATACTTCCAATTGTCCATGTACATGATTGGTGCATTAAATTTGGCAACTCCAAGTGAATGTATCATCAGACCTGCCCCTTAAACTTGAATGGTCTACATGAACCATCATAATGGCATGAATTCGAAGGTTCCTTGAATGATACTTGTTCATGTATTTGACCATAAGTGAAAGGTCTTGTGGATTTAAAGTGGTAAGCCGGATAGTCCTTAAAACAAATATAAACAGAAGATTAGAACACTTCACAACATGGCATAACTCAGCTTAACACAAATGACACAAAGAATTCTAACATATGAAACTTTTAACATACCATAGTATTTAATCAAGGACATGAAAACTCAATATTAAGAACTAGAGTAAAACATAAGTAAAGTGACACACACATTATTCATGAAAAATATTAAATAAAATGAAATCTAAAAAATTTGTGGAAATAAACAAACTAACATGATTAAATGAGCTTAAAACATCCACATGCAAAATGTTGCATGAGAATGTAACACCCCTAACCCATATTCGATGCCAGAATAAGGTTATGAAGCATTATCAGACTTACAGATCAAACAATCATACAATTCATGTTCATTCTCATTCCAAACAAAAATCATTCAATTTCAATCATATAGTCCCAAATACGAACCCTCGAGGCCCAAAATGAACATTAAAAACAATTGGGACTCAAATATGAACTTAAGAAACTTTTGGGAAAACATTAAAAATTTTCAAAGTACATGTGACACATGCCTGTGTGGCTAGGCCGTGTGTCTCACACGGTCAAGAGACACGGCCATATCTCAGGCCGTGTGGGCATTCAAAATGGGATCACATGGCCGTGTCCTAGCCCATGTCCAACCCCGTGTAACTCACTCACTTAGGTCACACAGCCACACGCCCGTGTGACTACCCTGTGTAACTCAAATCACTTGGGTCATACAGCCAACCACACATCCATCTGACTAGCCTGTGTAACTCACTGACTTGGTTTCATTAGAAATTTTAGAGGACACACGACAGTGTGTCCTAACCGTGTGCCACCCACGGCTGAGACACACGCCCGTGTCTCTACCTGTGTGGACGAAACTAGGCTATTTTTTAAGCAACATTTCTCACCCAAATAGGTACCAACCTAAGCTCAAGAATGCACATACAACTATGGCACAAATAAGCATTCTAAATCAACCAATACCAAGTCTATAACATCCAATATCCACACATACAACATGATATCCATAAGCACATTCATTTGACCACTTTAAAGCATACCAAATATACTTTAAAAGTCTACCTAAATGGTCAATTACATATATGAGACATTATCCTTAAAACTTAGCATGCAAACTCATCTCAATTCCAACCATTTGGTACCAAAACACAATTTCACAAGCAAGGCATTCATATAGCAACTATACACCATATATCACAAGGCCATTTATACATATATACATATAAAAATATATGACCACTTTACAAGTCAATTCAAATGGCCAAAAGTCATCAAGACATATAGGCTACATTAGCCAGAATACCTATACATGTCATTTAACCAAAATATAGAAAGTCCAAAGTACCAAAATGAGAGTTTGATAGTGCGACATGATCGCCGACAACTTTCAATCTGAACGAGCTTCGGATTCACTATAAACACATAAAATTAAACAGAGTAAGCAATTAAGCTTAGGAAATTCGTATAACATATAAATCAGCTTACCATTTAGTCACAATTTAAGTAATTAAACATAGCATAATGCAACACAATTTGATCCACAAGTCTAACACATGTTCATCCATAGGGTTAGATATTAAATAACAAACCTCATAGATTCAATTCTCACATGATTCACATACATACCTGTACTAGTTCATATCGAACTCATACACTTTTGTAATAACACTTTGCCCATTGAACCATTTGGAATAATATCGGATACTCGAGTATCTCACACACTAAGTGCCAATACATGGTCGAACCCATCTCTATCTCGTATCTCATATAGATGCTCACTGTTGAGCCATCACTGGTTCTGCTCACACAAGCTGACGGTCAAGACGTAGCTACATGGTGTTGCTCACACAAGCTATTGAGTAACCACAACACATGCCAGAAAACTCATCCACCGGTAGAACGTACGAGACCAGCACCCAAACACGGTAACCCCTAATGACATGTCATTTGTATCCTATCTATTCTTAAGGTTCAATCGAGATTTGTACACCGGCTGATATCTCATCGAGAATTTCAGTAGTATTGTATCAACCAATATATCAATTAAGTATGTAAATACATATGTATAATTTAAAGCTTATTAATATACGAACTTACCTTGAACTCGTACGACATAAATTTATAATTTAATCGATAACTTTATCTTTTCCTCGATCTAATTCCTTAATTCACTTTTCTTGATCTATATAATCAAATTTAATTCATTTAATCATTAATCTATTCAATTCGATCAAAAACTCATGTTATGGAAAAATTACTATTTTGACCCTAAACTCTTGACTTCTTTACAATTTAGTCCTAAACTAATAAAAATACAAATTCATGCAATTTAGTCCACACCCATGCTAGTTGAATATCATCTAAGCTTAAAGAAACCCATACATTTCATTAACTCACATATTTCACCATGAAAATATCACATTTTTCAATTTAATCCATATTTGACAATTTTACTAAAAATCACTTAACAAATGTTGTTTAACTAACAACAAAGATTCATTTTCTTCCAAAAAACATCAAAACACATACACATTCATCAATGGTGAAACCCTAACCCTTTAAAAGTTTTGTAAATTAGTCCCTGGGCTAGCTAGATTAAGCTACAACGACTTCAAAAACATAGAAATCATTAAAATCGAGTAAAATTGCACTTACATGCAAGGGAGAAAGATGGCCGAATGTTCAAGCTCCTTCCATAGAGTTTCCTAGGTCTAATTTCTATGGTGGATGATGGAAAAAGATGATAGTCATCTTTTATTTTACTTAATTTATCATTATTTACATATTTACTAATTTAACCTTTAAAAACATTAAAATTTAGACAAATTCCAAGCCATTATCAGCCACTAACATATTATTAGTCTAATTACCATATAAGGACCTCTACTTTAAATATCTATAGCAATTAGAAACTTTTAGCTATTAGACCCAACATTTACACTTTACACGATTTAGTCCTTCTCATCAAATTAAACATGTAAATGATAAATTTTCTTAACGAAATTTTCATGACTCTAATAATATGCTATAAGTATTAAAATAATAATAAAATAAATATTTTCACTTCAAATTTGTGGTTTCAAAACCACTATTCAAATTTCACTGAAAACGGGCTATTACAACTCTCCCCCTTAGGAAATTTCGTCCCCGAAAATCTTACCAAAAAATAGGTTAGGGTGTTGTTTTCTCATAATTTCCTCGGGTTCCCACGTAGCCTCTTCAAAGCCATGATGTTGCCAAAGAATCTTAACTAAAGCTATGCCTTTGTTTCTTTATTCTTTAATCTCTTGAGCCAAAATTCTAATCTGTTCTTCACTATACAACATATCAGGCTGAATCTCAACCTCTGTCAAAGAAATTATATGTGAAGGATTTGATCGATACTGTCATAACATGGACACATGAAACACATTATGAATATTTTCTAGTTCTGATGGTAAGGCTAGACGATATGCCACTGGCCCTATTCTATCTATAATCTCATACGGCCTAATCCTAATAAATCACAAACTCAACTTTCCTTTGCAACACTCTATTGTTAATTTGAAATTTAATATCTTTACATTTCAAATCTGCATATGATTTCTTTTGATCTGAAGCTGCTTTCAAACTATCACGAACTACTTTCACTTTTTTCTTTAGTCTCTCCGATTAAATCAACCCCGTGAATCTTTTTCTCATTAAGCTCGATCCAGTATAATAGAGTTCTACATTTACGACCATATAGAGCTTCATACGGTGCCATCTTTATGCTCGACTAATAACTACTATTATACGCGAACTCAACCAACGACAAATGTAACATCCTGAAATAGAGCCTAAACAGAACACTGGTTGTGAAACCACCAATTTGAGAAAAAAAAGTTTATTGTGATTAATTTTTATGATTTATCGATTGATTGGATGTATGTGTTAGAATACCAATAAGAAATTTAAGCGATTGCATGTCTGAATTGCATATTAGAGTTTAATTCCAAAAGTGGGTAAATATGAGCTTTAGATGATAAAGGATTTAATAAAAGTGCATAACTGAAGTAGAGGTCCTTAAATGGTAATTAAACCATTAGATTTTCATGGACAAAAATGGGCATGCATAGATAAAAATAGCTAAAGTTTTAATGAAGGGCATTTTAGTTATTTGGTAATAAAAAGAATTAAAAGGGAAAAAGATAGAAAAATGTGCTCATCTTCTTCCATAAGGGCCGAAACTTCAAGGGACTCCATAGGTAGGGTTTCTTCACTTTCTCAAGATCATAGTAAGTGCATCCAAGCCTCAATTTTAATGTTTTTTTAAGTTTTTGGAGTCCTCGTAGCTGGTACAGATGATGTAAAGAGTAGTACACCCACTCCTGCAAAAGGGACAGTGCCAGCAAATAGTAGTGAAAGGCCCATTATAGTTATCAGGGAGGAAGGGCTCAAGAAACCTTCTTCTAAGCTATGAATTAATGGTTTTCCAAGTTCATTCGTACGAATCCAGCTGTTAGACTTTTACCCCCTCATTATTCTTCAATCCCCCATGTAGCTTACCCAGTCATAGGTACAGTTATAAGAGAAAGGCCACCAATTGATAAGATCAGAAAGCAAGAGGCTGAAGATTTTTGGGCTACTAAAGATGATGATGTAGAGAGAGCAAAATTTAAGCTTGAGAACACTATTAGAGTCTTTGATGAGTTATCCTGTACACCTGAGGAATGCATGAAGTGTGTTGTCTCACTTCTTAAAGATTCGGCCTATTATTGGTGGAATACTCTTGTGTAAGTTGTACCGAACGAGAGAGTTACTTGGGATTTCTTTTAGGAGGAGTTCCATAAAAAGTATATCAGTCAAAGGTTTATTGACCAGAAAAGAAAAGAGTTCCTTGAGTTAAAGCAGAGTAAAAAGACTGTAATCGAGTATGAATGTGAATTTGTTAGACTCAACAACTAAGCTCGAGAGTGTGTGTCTACATAGGCTATCATGTGCAAAAGATTTAAGGATGGGCTCATTGATGATATCAGACTGTCAGTTAGCGTTCTTGAGGTAAAAGAAGTTGTTGTCCTAGTTGAAAGAGCCTATAAGGTAGAGAAGTTTTTAAAACAAAAAGAAAAGGGCAAAGCTAAAATTGAGGTTCAAGACATGAAGAAAAGGTAGATGAGCAGATCATTTCAGTCTACATCCAAGAGGCCTAGAGAGTTCTTTATTAGATCAAATTTTTTAGCCGGGTATCCTAGCGAAAAGAGAGGTAAAAGACTTGTGGGTTCAAAAGCTCAGGCTACTACAGTCGCAAGTGTGGGTAGTACTCTACCACCTAGACCAGAGTGTGCTCAATGTGGTAGACATCATCTCAGTGAGTGCCGAGTAAATGAAAGTGCTTTGTTCAGATGTGGTGCACTAGATCATTTTATTCGGGATTGTCTCGAAACAGTTAAAAAAGAAGTAATACCGAGTGCAAGATTAGGAAATGCTCCCACTAGAGGCAACCATAGAGGAATTTGGGAGTTGGAGCAAGTAATAGGGGTACGTCCAGAGACTTAGCAGCTGGACCAGATGCTAGAGCACCCGCAAGGACTTATGCTATTCACACTCGCGAAGAGGCATCCTCCCCCGATGTGATTACAGGTACATTTTCTCTCTATGATACTAGTATTATTGCTTTGAGTGATTCGAGTTCGACCTATTCCTATGTTTTCATGAGATTGATGCCTAATCTGAACAAGCCCATAGAATCCACCAAATTTGTGATTAAAGTATCGAATCCATTAGGCCAGTATGTGTTAGTAGACAAAGTTTGTAAAAATTGTCTTTTGATGATTAGAGGTCGTTGTTTTCCAGTATATCTTATGCTATTGCCATTTGATGAGTTTGATGTGATTCTTGGTATGGATTGGTTGATTGCCCATGATGTGATAGTGAATTGCGAAAAGAAATACATTGAGTTGAAATGCAAAAATGGTGATATTATCCAAGTTAATTCAAATGAGTCAGATAGTTCTCTTGCCATGATTTCTGTTATGTCCGCTCAGAAATGTTTGAGAAAAAGGTATGAAGCTTATCTTACTTTTGTATTGAATACTAAAGATCCAGAATTGAAAATTGAGATCCAGAATTGAAAATTTAATCAGTGCCAGTAGTTTGTGAGTTTTTCGATGTGTTTCCAGAAGAATTGCCAGGTTTGCCTCCTATTAGAGAAGTTGAGTTTGGTA
>CM025255.1:24926493-24937068 GCA_013677275.1 Gossypium schwendimanii
CTATATAATAATAATAATAATAATAATAATAATAATAATAATAATAATAATAATAATAATAATAATAATTGGGAACAGCGTGCAAAAGTTGTTCCGAAAAATTTGAGAAAAGCAACATGTCTTGCTTTTTGCTAAAAATTTGGGAGTAGCAAGTTAGTGCTCTTCCTTAAAAATTTAGAAATAACTATTAGTATTCCAAAAAATAAAAAAAAAGTGAGAACAATTAATCAAAGTATTTCCAGAATCACTAGTTATGTTGTTTCACAAAATAAATAGGAAACAACTTATAGCGTTCCCTAAGAAAGTGGGAACAACTAAATATAGTATTTCTGGAGTAATATGCCATAGCGTTTCCCTAAAAAAGTAGGAATACCCAAGCATTGTGTTTCTAGAGTAACCTTTTGTAGTGTTTCCTTAAAAAAGTGAAAACAATTAACAATAGTGTTTCCCTAAAAATTTGGGAACAATCTGGCATAGTGTTTCTTAAAAAAAAATCGTATTTATCAAAATAAAAATAAATATAAGGAATATACATAGGCGGTGTAAAAAACCTTACAAAATTGTAGTCAACACAAATTAATATACACATTGTGTTCAAGGATAACAATTAGCATTCAATCTTTAATTTAAAAAAAGAAGAAGATATTAAACATTAAAAGCTTTTCATACTTTAGGGTTTATAAAGCAAACTAAAAATTTTGAGACTTGAGTTCTTTCCAAATTTCAAGTTTCTCAAGTTTATAGTACAATATTATTCAAGATCTTTTCGAAAGTTAAAGAAGATCGAATCAAGTAAATTATTTTAGAACATATCAAATATTTTATAAAAATATTTTTTATCAAATAAATATTTCAAAACGATTACCTCAAATATTATATATTTCAAAACGTAATAAGAAAATTATTTACAATTATATAAAGATGCTACACAGCTTTCAATCATTAAAAGAATATAATTAGAATGTTATTTTTTTTATAAAGTTTCTTAAGAAATTTTCAATAAAGGAATTTATTTTTAAAATTTATACATATACATCTATTGTCCAAGCATATTTTATATAAAAGATGGAGTTTGACATTTGCAAAGTAAATTTTTAAAGTGTAATACAATTGTATTCTACTGGTACTTGTTTTTTTAAATAATGGGGAACATCAATTATAAACATCTTTCACACGCTGCTCATGTTTTTAATAGGAAGAGGAAAAATATTTTTAATGGTTCGATAGCTCCTCCTAGAAAAAAAAATCCAAATTTGCATTGGAAAATATGGTGTGTTGCCTTCCATTCCTGAAAATTGGTTCGATCCGATAATAATGGAAGGGGGAGAATTTGGGAAGGCATGCATAAGAATGAAATGTCTACTTATCCAACTCCTCCTACCGATTATTCTTGGTTAAGTATTGGCTCCAAAGACTGTTCGAGTAATAGATTTCAAATATCGACTAGCTCTATTATGAAGTTTAGATTTGAGTGTGAAGAATTCCCACTTTCGCTGACCAAGTTTGGCTCAAATTTTCAACCTATTCAAGGTTGGGAAAGTTGGGTGAATAAGATTCACCTTCGCATGAAAAGGCTCTTTCTTATGGTTGGAGTATATGATGTTGTGCAAGTTACTTTCAAACTTCTTATTCATAGAGAGAAGAGAATAGAGGCATGGTATTCCATTCTTTCTAGATGGAGTACCGTGTCTCACACTATCATTACTACTTGGGGAGGGTTCATCTTCACCCTTGAGGATGTAAACGTTCTTCTTGAACTTCCATGTTTTCAAAAATATAACATATGTTCTCCAGAGTTATCCAAAAAAAAAAAAATCAAATTAAAGAATTGTTCTCTAATTTATTTAAAAGCAAGTATGAAAGATCAAAGGTCACTCGGTTCTCCAATTGGATTGGAATGTTTCACCAAAAGTTTAATTCCATAAAAGGTGAAAATAGCTCTCTTGAGTTTCTTGAGCACAAGTATGAGTCAGAAGCTTCTCTGGTCATGCAGCTAGCTCAACATATCTTTTCAGAACATCTTGATCATGGAATTAGTCTAGTCATTGTTCATGTAGCCATTAAGATTTCTTAAGGTATGCACTTCCCTTTAGCTCTGTTATATTTGGGAAATCTCTACAAGTAGTTAGATTTGTACCATATGAAAATTGAAATCTCTGTTGGTTAGTATAAGATTTTAGCTTATGTCAAGATTTCCTTCATTCAATTGTGTTTGTAGGGAAGGTTTAGTGCTTGTGCTCCTCCACCTAATCCAAGTCCTTCTCCTGCTACCTCTTCTAACAAATTTGTCGGGAATAACTACAAAGTTTGGCTATGGCATAATCAAAATTCCAAAGGAAATATTCTTCAAGTGCTTGATATCATTAAGGAATTTACTTGGTGCCCATACATACAGGAAAAGAATAGTTTTGGCAATCCAGAGTATTTTTATGCCATTCTCGAGTGACCTCATCCTTTAAAGCTGAACATACAAGAGATTGAGTTCTTTCTTTGGGTGATTCTACCATGCTTCCTTCTTTGATTGCAAACTCTAGTGTTAAGACCAATATAGATTCACACTCAATGGAGGTATAATCAATGTGTTGATTAGCTTGCCAATCAGATAGCCCCTCGTAAACCTCAGTCACCCCCATATGTTGATTTCTCAGATTATGTTTTTGAGTTTCTTTTTGCCACAATAAATGAGAGGTGTAAATAAATCATAAGTTGTATTATGCTTGCATTTGATAGGACTAGTCATTGTAGTTCTAGGTGGCTTGCTTATTAGAGCCAATGCATCTCTGATTGGTCGAGCTTTTGCATTTTTTAGTCAATTCAAGGAAACACATCAAGCTTTCAGTCGTTACTCAGAGTGACATATCCTTATGCTTGGTACATGCTTCTTCCAAAAAAAAAAACCAAATGGATGAAGATGTTGTTAGTGTTTCTACTTCCGGAACTTCTAATCATCCAAATAATAAAACTTATTCACCTCTAAAGTAAGCTGTTCGGACTATCTTTGTTTCTTTTTTTAAACACTATGCAACTTTTTGTTTTTATTTTCTTGCTTTCCCTTTTGTAGGAGAAGGATCTTGTTATTGGTAAGGGTGGAGAGGTTTCCACTAATGAACCAAGTAATCATTATGATGTTGATTTTCTTGATGATGAAATAGAAGATAACACTGCTATTTTTTAGGAGAACATTCATGAAGAAGGTTCTAGATCTTTAATTGGAATTGATTTTGATGATGATTTTAGTGATCTTGATCGAAATGATATTCAAACTCACCTTATTTTTTAGGAAGATGATGTTCAAGCTATCAAGACTGATGTTGTATAGATTGAGATTGTTGAGATTCAAGATGTTCAAAATGAAACGATTCTTGCTAAGTTTATTCCTCATGCTTCACCTTATCAAAATATAGTGCATGGTGAGGCTATTAGTGTGTCTAAAAATTTTTGAACATGTTCAGGGGGCCCTTCTTCCACAGTTGATTTTCATGGCTTCTATATTACTTCCAAGCATAAGAAATAATTGGAAATCATTTATCAAAAAGAAGGTAAGTTTAAGGATACATGAATTGTCCAGAATTCAGATATCATTTTCATTACATTGGATGCACTAGGAAAAGCTTTAGTAATATCTGACGCTCTTATGGTCTAGCATTGTTTCAAAAAAGTTACGACTAACGTTACGGTTCATGGATGATGTTGCAAAAATTGGATTTAAGCTTGATTGTATTAACTCCTTCACATATAGAACAAAAGCTTTTCTTTTCATGTAAGAAAACAAAACTCAATTGGAAATAGAGATAAAAGTTGTTACTGAGAAAGTTGCTTCTCTGCAGAAAGAGTTGGAGTCAACAGAGGAGCGCAAAGCAAACTTGAAGAAGCAATTAGACGTTCTTTCTCATTTCAGCAATAGTAGCTCATTTGTATCAAGCAATATAGCTTATTAGAAGTACTTTAGTTTTTTGTTTCACATTTCTTTTAAGATTTTCTTATATTGAACTTTTGATGTTTTTGTAATAATATGGCTGCATTTCTTTATTCTGCAAGAAGTAATCACTCTTTTCATTAGTACAATAAAAAAAATTTAAGAATATTTGCGTCCAATAGAATTGTTCTCAACTTCACATTTAAGAGAGAATATCTCTCGATCCAATGTTCAAGAGATCTATCCAATCCTTTAATAAAGCATTATACATGCAGTCAATGTATTAATCTCAGCCAAAATAAGAGATAAGGTTGCGGTTAGAATGGTAAAAGCAACATATAGCCAAAGTATAAGTGATAAAGTTGCGACTATAAAGTGTAGCCAAATATAAACGATAAAGTTGTGACTGAATTTTCATGTATTGATAAAATAAAATACTTGTACATAAAAGAGTAGAAGTATGAATTATTCTTATATTAGACAGTGCTAGAAAGGAAAAAGTACATGGGTCTCAAACATGATATTTTTTTATATATATTAAAAGTTGATAGGCACTATGATAGCATTGTTCTTGGGATTCAACAACTTGTAATATTCGCTTTCATTGACTTTATGAACAATGTATGGCCCTTCCTATTTTGGAGTAAACTTAGAGGTAGATGTTCTTCTTCTAATGTGTAGCATGTAGCACCAACTCTCCCTCTTCAAAGTTTCTCATTTTCACCATTTTTTTCATAAGCTCTACTCAATATTATTTGGCATGCTGATAAGTTCTTTACTTTATCTCTTCTTTCTTGTAATTCTTGAAGCTCCAACATCCACAAAATATCATTACTGAGCTTGGAACTCAAAGCAAGTCTTGCAAAAGGCACAAGTATCTCTACAGGTAGAATAGTTTCAATTCCATAAACTAGTGAAAAATGAGTTGCCTTTATAAGACCACACTTAGAAGTTCTATATACCCATAATGCCACTGGAAAAGCTTCACACCATAACTTCGTCTCTTCATGGAGCATCCTACTAAGGACCTTAAGTAGGGTTTTGTTAATAGCTTCAACTAGGTTATTTCCTTTGGGATAGTAAGGGATGACTTCACATGATCAACATCATATAGAGCAAGTAGTTCCCTTACATTGGAATTGATAAAAGGGGTTCCATTATCTAAAAAAATCCTCTTAGGTATTTCAAATCGATAAATAATGTTCTCCTTGATGAGATTTATCACTTCTACCCATTTGGTGAAACACTTTGCTACTACTAGTATCCATGTGTAACCCTTAGATGTAAGATTGATAGGACCAATCAAATCAAATGCCCATGTATAAAAAGACCATAGAATAGAGATGTTTCTGAAGTTCTACCGCTAGAGCATGTATGGCATTTCCATGAAGTTGGTGGCACTTCCTTGCATGACTCAATGCCATAGTAGGCCAATAGTACCTAATCTCCAAGAGTTTTTGGTAAAACTTTTTAACTCCTTCATGTTTTCTACTGCTTCCTCCAATAATGATTGCATGTTGGCTAAAAAAGCACACTTCAATTGTCTTCTTGATAATGAGATTTGGAACAATTGTAACTTGTTCGTGAAAAATATTTGAGCCCTTCTCTTAATTTGTCTTCCATCATGTTGATTTGTTTGAGATAATCAATGTAAGGTCCACACCAATCACCTGCACTCCTTATGAAGTTGCATTCCCTAAAATCTGAAGGTTCAGCATATTTGGAACAAAACTTTTGGAGTTATAGCGCGTCTATTGGACATTATTGGCCAAAAATACCTAACTCATTGTAGTAAGCAGTGAGATAGACAATGTGTTGGTCGACCAACTTTTCAATTATAGGCTTAAGAATATTCCTTCACTTTCTTCAGAATATTCCTTCACTTCCTTCAGAAGTGATTGTAGAACCATCAAAATATAAATTCCATTCCATTTTATCTACAATTACTAAACATGCATCTTCATGGAATTTGTTTCGCATAGAATAGTTCATTGCTTCTTCATTTTGAGATGGGAAATGAGCTAGAAGATCTAAAAGTACTTGAGATTTCATAGATTTCTGTTGAACAATAGAAATATCAAACTCCCCCAACAAAAGAAGTTATTTTGCTATTCTTCCCAACAAAGAAAGTCTAGAGAGCAAAAATTTGATAACATAGGACCTAGTTACTACAATGAGTTTGTGAGCTAAAAAGTAATGTTAGAGCTTTTTTGTAACAAAGACCAAGGAAAGACAATGCTTCTCCATTGCTAAATAATTTAACTCACTTCCATGTAAACATCTACTCAAGTAATAAACATATCATTCTTGCTATTGCACTTCTTTTACTAGAAAACCACCAATTAAGCGTGAACTAAAAGTCAAATACAACATCATTGGCTTATCCTTGGCAACTATTGTCATGGTTGTTAAAGAAGTTAAAGTCTTTTTTATCTTCTCGAATGCCTTCTATTGTTGTTCACCCCATTCAAATATAACTCATTTTTTCAAAAAAAAAAAAAAGATTGAAAAAGAACCATAATTTCTCCCAAGGCTAGAATAAACCTTCTAATGTAAGAGACTTTCCCCAACAAGCTCTTAAGTTGTTTTTGATTAACAGGAGGTGACATAGACTAAATAACTTCTACCTCTTTCAGATTAACATCAATGCCTTTTCTATGTACCACAAGGCCTAAAAACTTTCTCTCTAAAACTCTAAATGTGTAGTTCAGAGGATTCATATGCAATCGATACTTTCTACACCATTCAAATACTTTTCTCAAATCCTTGAAGTGATCTGATACTTTTATAGATTTCACCACTATGTCATTTGCATAGTTCTCTATACATTCAGGCATCGTGTCATGGAGGATAGCAATCATGACATGTTGATAAGTTACACCAAAATTCTTCAATCCAAATGGCATGACAATGTAATAGAAATTATCAAAAGAAGTTCAAAAAGTTATATTCTCTATATCCCTCAAAGTCATTTTGATTTAATTGTAACCACTGAACCCATCCATGAATGAGAACATCTCATGACCAATAGTAGCATTAACCAAAGTATCATTATTCGGAAGAGAGAATCATCTTTAGAGTATGTTTTATTCAAATCCTTTAAATCCATGCAAACTCTGATTGTTCCATTCGTCTTTTGCAATCGAATTACATTGGCTAACCAAGTTGGGTGATGTCTAGGCTTTATAAAACTAACCTTGAAAAGTTTGTCAATGCCCTCTTTAATCTAGCTTTCAAACTCATGTTGAAATACTCAAGCATGTTGCTTTACATGTTTAGTTTTGGGAGTAATGTACAGCTCATGAGTAACAAATTTTCTTCCAGTCTAGGCATCTTCTCATATGTGCAAGCAAATACATCTTGGAACTCCCTCAAAAGATAAACAAGGCCAGCTATTTTCTCACTTGAGAGATACTTACTGATGAAGAGTGGTTTATCTATCTTTTTTTCTTCAACAATGTTTATCTCTTCTAATTCATCTCCTTGTGGCTTTGGGTGATCTTGTAGTTGTTTTGGCATAGGTACAACCTCTTGAATCTTTTATTTTCTTTCATTTGCTTGGAAACAAGATTTTTGCACATTTGGAGGTTCCCAAGAAATGGGCCAGAAGAGGGCACTTATTCGGACCCCGGACCCCATCATAAGTAGTAAACAATCTTCTCATCTTTTCAAGCATAAGAACTCAATCTAGTATTCTGCCTGACTTCAGTTTCTACTTCATTCCTAAGAGTATTGCCACATCTTATTTTTCCACCCTGACGCTTATTCTTCTTCCTGCTACTTTCATCCTTCTTTTCAAAGATTTTTTTCCCATTTTGGGAGTGGAACACCTATTGGCCTAGCAATAGTCGTTTCTCCATCCTTTGCTCGATCCTCAAAGAAAATTACTTTTATATGATTCACCTTATTCTATTCAAATGATGTTTTTATAACTGAAATGAATACTTCTTTTCCTTTCAAGTAGCCCTTAATACATTGATGATGGAAAGAAAGGATGATATTGTGGGTAGGAAGAAATTTTCTTCCTATAAGAGGATGATAAACCACATCATCATCAATCAAATAAAGTAAGTTTGATCTTGAACCGACCCCATTTTGAAGCTCATTATTACCTGCCCCAACGTCAAAATATCTTTATTATCAAAGGAAGAGATAGTCATGGAACGACGTAAACTCTTCACATCAATATTTATTACCTTTAAGGTAGACAAAGGCATAAGATTCATAGACGAGCCATCATTAATGAATGTTCTTTGAATAAGAAAACCATTAGTAGTACTTTCCTCATTGAGAGGCTTGTTGTGGTAAAAATAGAACTGCACATATTCGCCTCTATAAACAATGACATTCTTATACCCAACTGCTATCTTTCCCATAGGTCTTCGAACCATGTTGTATTCTCCATACTATTCATCTATTATCTAAACAAGTGCAATAGCAACTTCTTTTCTTGATTCTTTTGTAAATCCAACCTGATCAAAGAAGTGTCTAAAATTTAAAGTCTTCATGATGAATTCGCTATGGAATAAGTAACCATATAACTCACTTGTGCATCTTCAGATTGAGTGAGAGAAAGATAAGAATCATCTTGATAGTATAAGTTATTACATTAACATGGCCCCAAAAATATTGGTGAGCTAGAAGAGGATTTTTTTGCACCACGTTATTCCCAATAACAACTTCTTTTGCTTACACTCTTCAATGGAATATCCTTCAAAGATTTTGCATTTAAAAAGTGGATAACCAACTGTTCGGTGATAATCACAATGTTGTGGATTAAATTTCTTGTCAAAAGTTGGGGGACGAAAAACATAGGGCATGTTAATATTTCCATCTCTGATCTGTCCTTGGAGAAGTGCCTTAATTCTATCCAATGGAACAGGAAATTATGGAGAATCAACATCATTATTCTGTACTCTTCTTACATTATCTCTTTTAGGACACTGTTGCTTGTGAAATGATATGCAATTTGTGCAAGTATACACGTCAAATCAAGTAATAAAGTGATGAGTGAGTATTGTTCCCACGAGGATTGGATTGAGGCACAAAAGTGGTCAAGTTATTATAATAAAATGCAATTAATGCTATGGTAAAGCTATGGTAAGTATGTAGTGGCAATTAAAGGAATAGTGATGTATGCAATATGTGGAATTAATGAATACTTGGAAATGCTATGGCAAAACGAGAGAAGAAATGTAATGGCAATTATGAGAATTACTATGGGAATATTATGTAAATGAACAAATAAATAACTAAGATTGATATGGTAAAGATATAGCGACAAAGAGTAAAGGATATATGATGTTGATTTGGAAGGTCGAGATCACTAAGAATCTAGCCTTACTATCAATAATGCCTCAGCAAAATCATACTCAGCTTACAACTCAGAAGTGTTTTAAAATGGTTTGCTTCTTTCGAGAGAAAAAACCTCAAGTTACCTTGCCCGTGTCTGTAGGCCTTAATATTGTACCCTGCATTATTTTCCATCTGTATGAATGCTGCTCTATGTCTAGATTCTACTACAAGTATCGATCGAGTACTTGCTCATATCATTCAAAATTGATCCAACTAATCTAACCTTTTCAGAATTAGACTTAGCTTATGGGCATGCTGAATAGTCATCTATGTCTAGGGATTACATGCATACAACTTAGAAATAAAATAATTGAATGAAATAGTTAATTGATTTGAATCTATGTTTCAACCATTAAAGAAAATAAAAGGTTATCATGTAATTCCAACTTGATGAGATTTAGCTCATGGGTTTGTCGTTTTCATCATTCAATTCATGAAAGAAAAAAGTAAGAAATACGGAAGACTTTGGGAAGATAACTTTCGTGTGTCCAATTCACACTCTAGTAGGATAGTGTCCTGCGATGGGTGAGAGGGACTGCTTTCATCTTCCTCTTTCCGTCTTTACTCAGTTGCTACCCTCTATTTTTGCTTAAGGATCTCATTCTTTTTGTTTGTCGTTTAGGTTTTCTTATTTGGCTTTTTATAAGTTTTTTCTTAGGGTAAATCCAACAACCCATGTTTATCTTCTGCTTTTTAAAATTCTTTTTTCAACAACCCAAGATTATCTTCTCCCTTTTTAAATTATTTTTTTCTAGGATAAAAACCAACAACCCAATATTATCTTCTCCTCTTTTTTTAGGCAGATTTTTCTTGTACAAGTATAGTTGGGCTAAAATTGGTATGCATTGAGTGTTGATTCAGTCTTCCCGGTAATGCTATATCATTCGGGCTGAGAAAATGTCTAACCTTGTGTCTTGACAAACCATCACTCCTTTATTTCTTGTTCTTCAACCTACAGCTACCAAACCACCAAACACAGCCCTACCACAAGCAATTAAAAGTACCTAATATTTAAACACAGTCCAAGCTCCTGATGAAATGATAAAAATACGAGCGAAATGTCTTAAAATGAAACTAAATGTACCTGAGTACAATCAATTAGATAGGTCTAAAGACATGAAATGTAACTCTTTTCAGACACAAATTAGGTTGTGGTGGGCCTCTAAAGGATGAGAAGGATGAAAGCAAAAGCTGATTATAAAGTTTGTCAAAGTCACGGATTTGACTTAGGGCTTTAGACGTTCGGAAAGAAACTTGGATTTTGACACAACCTGAAACGAAATTGAATCCAAGTCAGATAAAAA
>CM025255.1:24937168-24950913 GCA_013677275.1 Gossypium schwendimanii
ATAATAAAATAATAAGAGCTAATAAATACAATATTGGGCTCATATATAATAAAAATTAAGCTTAAAACCAGAACCCAATATGATTTAAACTCGAATTAAAAGCCCGAAATTCCTAATTCCCATCAAAATCTCATTCAGAAATTCTGCTCGCGCAGTCTTTACTAAAACGGTCATAACTCAAGTCCCAAACTCAAAATCAAGTGATTAAAAATGCATTTTGAAGCTAAGAGACAGATCTTCAAACTCCTTGGACATCTCAACCCAAAAATGTCAGGATACTATCCAAAAAGTCGTTGCAAGTATATTGATTTTCCAAGCTTGAAAATTGGCAGCTTTAGTGATTGGAATTGAATAAATTTCACCCCATCCGTGCATGTATCACCTCTTCTTTCTTTTTTCTATTCCTTCTTCCTGAATCACATTCACTGTAGGAGTATCTCTCCTTGCAAAGTGATTAGTTCCTCTTTGCCTTTGAACTATATTATTGGTTCTTCTAGTAGCTTCAACTAGTGTAGCAAAAGTTGGAAGAGCTATGTTCTCCAAATGCAACCTATACTCATCAAACATTCCTTAGATGCATACTTTCACCAACTCCTTCTCATCATAAGAGTCTTGAATGTCCACTACTCTTTCTTTGAAGCATTTAGTATACTATATAAAGTATTCCCTTGATTTTTGGTGCTCTCTTCCAAGAGCAATCAAGGTAACCTTTTTCTAAGTGGAAAAGAACTCACTAAACATTCTACATATTTTGCTTCACGACTCAACATAACCAAGAGTAAGGATGACATGCCAAGTATATGCCTTCTCTATCAAAGGCTTAGAAAATTCTTTCAACTTGAAGTCATTATCCAACCTAGCTACTCTAAGTGTTTCCATAAACTTCATCACATGTTCAAGGGCACCACCAGTCTTCTCATTGAATTACTTGAACTTAGGACTAGTGTAATCCTCGGAATATGGCTTTGAAGCTACCTTAGCTAGGTATGGTAGCTTAAGATCAAACATAGAAAAGCTCAAGCTCTTGTTCTTCTCCTCATGTATCCTTTGAACCTCCTCCTTAGTGACATAGCTCAAAGAAGTAGCTTTAGAAACCATCACAGTAGAGGTACTAACAACACTAGTAGAAGCACTGAGAGTAATGGGAGTAACTCCAATAATAGTAACAAAAGGATTAGCAATATTGGTATTGGTGTTTCCAAATAACAAAGAATTGATGGTGTATTGTTTCCATTGTTGGTGATCACATCTAGAAGAGTTGTTTGGTCAGAAGTATTCCCATCTCCATTCACAATTTGAATTTTTGGAATAGAAGAAGATGCAAGCTTGGATATGGTTTCCATCATCTACATGTTATTATTCTCCAAGCTTTGCATCCTCTCCTAAGAGGCTTGAATCATGTTAATCAATTTTTGGATGTATACAGGAACAACTGGGCCTTGGCTTCTAACAAAGGGTCCATGTTTTTCGGTAAAATATGAATGGAAAAGTTTCACCTAATGTAATCACTCCTTTCCAATAGAGTCATTGAAATGTAAAGGATTTTTTTGATAAAGAGAGAAAGTGTTGCAAACAAGTGAATGAGGTGTAGTGGAAGAAGGCAGAAAGGAAGGTTGGATTAGATCCGGTAACATTAAGTGTGGCGGCAAGTGGTGGTTGGTAATATGAAGAAAGAGAAATATGGTTGACGATCAGGCTTAACAAAGAAGTCTGTTAAGAGAATTTCAGAGAGAATCTTCGAAGAGCTCAAAATGTTGAAAATGCCAAAAGTGCTAAAAGTATTTTCACTAGTTCTGAAAAGCTTTTATTTATAGTGTTTTAAGAATAAGAGTTACAATATTGATAATTAATATGAAGAATGTAATTAATTTTCAGTTACAATTACATTAATGATTAAGGTGAATAGTGAATAAGAATTCACTATGTTTTTGAAAGGACGGAAAGTCACTAAGTGTTACAGGAAAAGTTTAAAAGGAAAAACATCTTAATTACTCCATATTTGATCAACCAAGCCAAGCTCTTTGAAACATCCCAAGAGTGAAGATAACCTAAGAACCCTGTCATATATTGGGGTTACTTCCACTTTTTCTACTTTGTTGAAGTGGTACCATGTGAACATTTTTCATAGAACATCTCTTGAAACATAAGATGATGGTGATTCTTGGATGACAACTGTTCTTGAATAATATTTATTTTGATTTGTTCCAAAGTCAGTTGTTCTCAATGTAGAGGTTGTTTCGAATAAGAGTTATTCTCTGGTGATGCTTTTCTTGGTAAAGTTTGTTTTAATAATGACTCTTTTAGAATAACAGAATTGTTCTAAATACAAGTTTCAAACAATGGTTGGTCTAAACATGGTTATTCTTGAAACGCCATTACTCTAAACAAAAGCTATTCAGAACTTTAGCTATTCTCAACTGGAGCTGTTCTCAAATAACAATTACACTAGATGACAATTGTTATAACTAAAGCCTTGTTCTAATCATAGCTATTTTGGACATAGTTATTCTCAAATAATAGTTTGCTCAGAAGAGATACATTGGTAACACAATTTCCTAAAATATAATATTTTTATTTAAAAAAATAAAATATTAATAAACAAAATTGAGTATTTATAGATTTCTAATTATCTTAAAATACCAATTTCCCAAATTCACTTTTGGCAGAAAAGCAGGAAAACAAAAAAGATAATCATTCTTAGAGTAAATAAACAAACCTTCCAAAAACTATATAAAAAGCTGGCAAAGCAAGACAAACATTTCCATTGCTATTGTATTTTAATCTTTGAAGCTGGAAACATGCATATTTGATGCCACCCGAGTAATTATTGTGATTAGTAGGTCAAAGGGTTTGTAGGCTGACTTCGGTCTGGCTCCTATTTTTAAAATAGGATTTTATATAAATATACTTAAATATATTGTGTTTGGTTCATATATTATAAATTTCCCGACAGACATCTTTGCTATATGAGTCACCATTTTTTGTTTTTCATATATTTCATGAAGACTTCCCATGAATTTATATTGAAGAGTGTCATTTGTTTAAAGTATTATGTCTTGTATTTTATTGATTAGTTAGTCAACCGATCATTGGAGAAAATGTGGCTCACAAGAGGATTCCTCTCTCTTCTTTTTTGTTGTTGTTTTTATTTTCTTTTCTTTTTTTTGAAAGAAAAAGAAAGAATTGTCAGTTTTATAAATAGTATATAAATATTTTTGGGTACTTCATGTTATGTCCTAATCCCCAATATAAAATAGAAGCAATTACCCAACAATGTGGGTGGGCTAGTTGTTTTCAGAAAAAGCAGTGGGCAAACAGAATTTTTCTTTTTAGTGGTTTCGATACCTAAATAATAGTTTTATAATGTCCGGTGAAAGGGCAAAGCTAACACTCTTGTGTTCAATTGATAAATTATTTATTCTCATATGATGATGCTTTTGCTCTTAGATGCCACGGGCGATAATTTTTTAAAATTTCTTTTATTAATTAAATGCCGTTGACAAGACATGATAATTAAATCATAAATAATAAGATATAAGTTAAGCCTAGGTGTAAGAAAATATGCATAGTGGAAGAAGTTACGAATGTTTGTGGAGTTAGATTAATGGGTTTTTGAATCGACAGTGATAAATTTGAATCAAACAGTTTGTGGGAATTCCTTTATTCGACTTTTCCATTAAAAAGTTTGTTTATAAAAATAAAATAATTTCAAACAGTTTGTTGTAATGTTGCTAGGTGTAGAGGATAAATACATTAAACCCTATGACAATAAGTGTGGCTACTATTTTCGACATACAATTGGCTTAAAGATGCCATTAAAATGCTTCAGGAACATTTGCCCTGCTTTTACTCGTTACAAAAGGAAGCTTACATTTTAGTTTTATAATCCTTAGCTAATTATACTCATACTATTTAATACAAAAATTATATTTACACTAAAAAAACCTGTTTGTAAACGTTTTAATCCATTCGACCCATACTTTCATAAATGAGCAATAATATTAGTGTCCTTGTGCTTATCATTTTGGATAATTTTGTTATTATATAAAAAATTAGTTTCTTAATTTCATGTGATACATGCTTTGATTGTATGTATTAATTTAATATATTAAATTACTTCTATAGTTTTTATTTTAAAACATGATTACAAAATTTACGAAATTTAAAATTAATAAGTGATATTAGTGGACCACATGTAAAAAAAAAAATGAGAATTTTAATTATAAAAAATATGGAGATTTTATTTTACTCCTAAGATATACAAAACCAAATTACATAAAATTATTACTATTATGTGATTATGCTTTGTCATATGAATCATACAATTCATTCTTCATGGCTATAATTTTCATAGTTTTATTGGTCAAATTGTTTTTGAGATCCATAAATTCTTGCATATTTATCGAGTAGATATTTATACCCTTGCGTAATCAAGCATTGCACTGAAATAAATGTTTGTAAAAAATTACCTCTATAATTAATTCTTATATTTGTTTTCTCAATATTATTTGCTAGAAGGTTTTACATAATAATCTCTTAGAAAATAAATAAATTAGTACCTAATTAATGAATATAATATTAAACTAAGCAAATAATAGAACATTTATAAAATACATAAAGTTATAAATAATTAATAGAAATTTTATCACACATGTATGCGTCTGAAAATCATGTATTTAGAATACATATTTATGTTTTAAAATAACACACAATAAATAATGAAATGTATGATTTGAAACTAATTAATAATAACACAAGAAATATGTATGATATCAAAACAAAAATTAGATTAAACTATAAATAAAATGAAATTTAAACATATGAATACATCAGATTAAGGTTACTAAATGAATACAATTATTTATCATGGTGTTGTCATCAGTCCTAAATTGGTGTCAAGTTAATTTGTAACATAATCTCAATCAATAACATTATTAATACGGAAACTCTATCAAATATTTGGAATGCAAATTTGTATTCCAAAATAAGATACAATAAATAATAAAACATATGGTTTGAAACTAATTAATAATAACACATGAAATATGTACGATATTAAAATAAAAATAGATTAATTGTAAGTAAAAAGAAATTCAAACATATGAATACATCATATTAAAAAGGCTAATTGAATATAATTATTTTTAATGATATTGTCATGGTGTTGTCATCAACTTTAAGTTAGTATTTAGTTAATTTGTGACACCATCTCAATCAACAACATTATTACTACTAGAAATCCTATCACATGTGTATGCATGTTGAAACTACAAATATAGAACACAAATGTGTGTTAAAAAATATCATATAATAAATAATGTAACGTATGACTTGAAACTAATTAATAATAACACATGAAATATGTACGATTATTAAAATTTTAAAAATAGATTAAATTGTTTATCATTTATGTTTTCATAAATCTTGAGTTGGTGCCGAGTTATGTTGTGACACCAACTCAATCAAATACATTATTAATATATAAAAAATGCATAAAATATCAAAATAAGGTTTTAGTTGAGTGGTAAATTAAAAGTTTTACTAATGCAATTAGTTTACATTCAAATACCTTAATATGCATATTTTTCTTGGTTTTTTTAAAAAAAAGTAAAAAGACTAAAATAATCTTGATTAATAAACTTATTTTTCTACAGAAAGGTATATCGATAATTTTCCTAACCAAGTTAGTGACCCAGTTGAAGGTGACCCGATTGAAAGTGACACCAACTGCATCAAGAACTTAAATAATAGTAAGTGTATATATACAAATGATTGAAGTAATAAAGTGTACATAATAAAATTAAGATGTATAAAAATCAAAATAAAGTTTTAGTTGAGTGGTAAATTAAAAATTTTATTAATGTAAATAGTTTGGGTTCAAATCTCACCATATGCATTTTTTTATTAGTTTTTTAAAATAAAAAGACTAAAATAGCCTTGAATAATATAACTTATTTTAATTACGGCATGATATGTCCTTAATTTTCCTAACCGAGTTGGTAACTTGATTGAGGGTGACATTAACTCAATAAGGAGCTTAAATAATACTATAGATAGATATACAAATGATGAAAGTAATAAAGTGTGCATAATAAAATTAAAATGTTTAAATATATTAAAATAACATGATAGTTGAGTGGTAAATTAAAGGTTTTACTAATACAATTAGTTTGGGTCCAAATCCCACCATATGCTTATTTGTATTGGTTTTTTAAATAAAAAAAACTAAAGTACCATCGAATAATATAATTTATTTTAATTACAGAAGGGTATGCCTATAATTTTCCTCACCGAGTTGGTGGCTTGGTTGTGAGTAATATCAACTCAATCAGAAGCTTAAATAATAATATAGATATACAATTCATGGAGGTAAAAAGTGTGCATAATAAAACTAAAATGTATTAAAAAAGTAAAATAAAACTTTGATTGAGTAGTAAATTTAAGGTTTTATGCAAAATGTGGGTTCAAATCCCATTATAAACATTATTTTAAAATAAAAAATCTAAAGTACTCTCGAATAATATAACTTACTTTAAATACGAAAAGATATATTTGTAATGTCCCTGACTCGTGATATCAACTCAGTCAGAGGTTTAAATAACAATAAAGATATATAATTCATGGAGGTAATAAAGTGTGTATAATAAAATTAAAATGTATACACAATTAAATATAATTTTGATTGAATGGTAAATTTAAGGTTTTATGCAAGGTGTGGGTTCAAGTCCAATTATAATCCTATATATATTTTAAATGAAAATACTAAAGTGTCCTCGAATAATATAACTTATTTTAAATACAAAAGAATATTTTATTAATGCCCCTAAATGAGTTGGTGCTTGGTTGATCATGACACCAACTCAGTCTAGAGTTTAAATAATAGTAAGTACAAATACACAAATATAAAAAAATGTAGAACACATATATAACTTATTAAAGTTTTAAATAAAATAATCTTTTTTTTTTAGTTTAAATGGCAAATGAAATGTTTTATATGTCTAGTGTCCTTGGTTCAAATCTCATTTTGAATAAAATTTTATTGATTTATAAAAATATAAAAAGATGAAAACACACACATAACCATATAACTTACTTTGAAAATAAAAAAAAGGTTTTCCGATAATTCCCTCATTGATTTCGGACCCAGTTGATAGGTGACATCAACTCAGTAAAAGACTTAATAGATAGTAAGTATATATATATACAACTAATGTAAATAATAAGTTTGCATATTAAAATAAAAATGTATAAGATACATTAAAAATAAAGTTTTGGTTGTGTGGTAAATTTAAAATTTTATCAATTCAATTGGTGTGGGTTCAAATCTCATTATTTTTTGGTTTTTGTTAAAATAAAAATACAAAAATGCCCTCAAATAATACAATTTATTTTAAATATAAAAGGATATTTTTGTAATTTTTCTAACCGAATTGGTGCTTATTTGACTGGTGACACTGATTTAGTCAAGTGCTTAAATAATAGTATAGATAATTAGATTGTTATCTAAAAATTTAAAACCAATGTAATTAAGGATAAATATCAAATGCATACATGAACATTGTTTCAATTTGCAATTTGATACGTAAACTTTGATTTGGTGCAATTATACACATGAAACTTGAATTGTGGTTCATATGTATACATGAAACTTTGATTTTGATTCAATTGCATACATTTAAAGAATTAAATAAATACATTTATTTTCATATCAAATTAATATAATAGTTTGTATATGCAATATATCAACGTAAAATGATTCTAATTTGATAATATTTAGTTATTTCTGAAAATTGAATCAAATCAAATTTTAATGTATAAAATCACACAAAACAAAGTTTATGTATGACATTGCACATTGGATCAAAATTTATGTATAGTTTTCATATTTATCACAAGTAATTATTGGATTTTATTTATAAAGTCTGAAAATTTCATAAAATCGAATAAAAAAGGGATAATGGCACCATTGACCCTATACTTTTGGGTTTGTTCTAATATATATAGTATTTTTACTTCCAAAATATCAAGTTTGATACTTCAAATTTAATTTTGTTAACCAATCTAGTATCCAACCTTAACAAACGTCACATTTTTTGATGATGTGCCCTTTTGACAAATAAAATCATTACATGTTACAACTTTTTTTCCTTACCATTAATCATTATGTCATCTTATAGAGTTAAATATTAATTTTCTAAAATTATATTAACTAAAATAAATTAAAAAATGAGAACTTAAAAAAATATATTTACTCAAAAAAATTTCATTAACGAGAAATTTAGAAATAAATGAGAAAATTTTTCATTAACCTAGTAATTAAAATTCTTAATCGTCCATCTCTCTTTTCATCTCTTCTTGTACAAGAAATAAATAAAAAAAATGTAAGAGAAAACAGGAAAGAACAGAAAACCAACTTGCCCTTTTCATCATCTTCCTGTACTTTTTCAATCGCCAATAACCAGGAAAACATAAAAACTTTCTTGTTCATCCCTTTTGATTTCATTCAAGACAATTAAAATTTTAAAATTTCATCTTTACTTTAAAATTAAAAAACTAAAAATCCAAAAAGTTCTTCAATTTCATCTTCTTCACCATCTCGTAGATGGAATACAAAGGAACCTTTGAAATGAATCCCATTAACTTCTCCTAAAGTTGCAATGTTTACAAGCCAATTTTTCTCATTCTTATTCTAACAACTCATTTTTTAGTGGTACTAAGAATGACGGTTTTGAAATTCCGTATTTCAATGAATAAATTAGTAAATTAATAATATTTAGGAGTTTATTATAATGTTTTATTAAATTTTGATATGATATTTTTTGTTAATTAGTAAGTTAGTCAAGGTACAAGTAGTATGTATTGAAAGTTAGTAGTTTTGGAAAATGAGGTATCTAGACTTCATTTTCATAATCCAAGTTCATAAATATTAGTGTTGAATATTTACAAAGCTATTTATAAGTGTACTGAAGTTTGATCTGAAAATTTTAATGATTTGATAGTTAATTAAAAAAAGATTAAATTGTAAAAACTGTAAAATTTAGTCGCTATAGATTTTTATTAACTAAAATACTGAATTAATTATTTTTTTAAGGTGTAAGGAAATTTTACCACCTTTTTAGTATGGTTTGACGATAGTGCTTGTTTTTCTTAATGAATTTTTGTTTATTAAGTTAAAATATAATATTATTAAAACATCAAAAACATAAAATAAAAACTTACCTTCATCCATTTTGCTCGACCATCACTGAATGCTTAAACTTAAGAGAGGAAGCCATTGTTATTCGGTTGAAGCTATCGGCCCTTGCAAGTGCTCATATTTAAGGGTTTTTTTGTAAATTTTATGTTTTTTTGATCATTGTATCTTAATTTACCTAGCTTGGGTATTAAATCGTAAAACTGTTAAAATTTTGAAATGTTTCCATTGATGATTTTTGATGTTTTTGCTATTAAATAGCTTGGTGATAAGCTTAGATTTGATTATGAACTAAATTGTAAAGTGCATTTTGTTAGTTTTGAACTTAGGAGCTAAAATGAAAATATTTTGAAATTGTTATGAAATTTATAAAATTATTGATAATAGAGGGCTGTAGAAGGATGAACTTGAAATGTGTTTAAGAATCAAAGCTCAAATATGAAAGTTATGTTAGTTTCGGTTTTAGGGACTAAATTGAATAAGATGCAAAATTTTAGGGCAATTTGAAAAATGAAATTGGATTAATTATGATTACAATAAGCTGTTTTGAGATGTTTAAAATTGATTAATTGAATTAAATCATATTATAGATCGGGATTTGAAACAATCGGAAGATAAACACAAAAAAACAGAGAAATTGCCTAAAAGTCCTTGGTGTTTTATTCGTTGAAGCTTTTGATTAAGTAAGTTTTGTATGAGAATTATTTAATGATTGTTTATTATTATTGTGTTATTTAACCGCTTAACAGTTTAATGGTTGTAATACAATAATTGTTGGCATCAAAAGAACTATAGTGCAAAGTACGATATATGTGGCTAATACGAATAGTTATATGATATAGAATGATTATGAATATTAATTGGTTTAAGTTACAAATATATGATTATTTGGTATGTGAATAAAAATGAAAAAGGGTATGGTTATTTGATATGTGTACAAAAATGTTCAAAAGAATGGAAAAGATTGAATACATGATACAAGGCTTGTGCGAACTTAGTGAATAGCTAGGATACAAATGACATGTCATTAGGGTCTTTTATAGCAGGTACTTTGTATCGGTGTTGGCTTTATGCTGTATATATTGTAACAACCCATTTTTAGTAGTGTTAGAAACAGTGATTGTGGGATCACAAATCTGACTAATGAGTCTGTAATTAGTATTATTTAATTTATACGAGTCAAATATAATTTTATATTGAATGTTGGATTTAATATATTTTGCTAATTGAATGAATATTTAAGTTCAAGTGGGCTGCTTTTAAAGTCAAGTCGTTATGGAAAATGAGATATTGAGACCTCATTTACAAAGTTATTTTATAGGTATATTGAAGTTCAGTCCAGGAATTTTAATGTTTGGCTTGTTAATTAAAGAAAAAGGACTAAATCGTAATAAAAAAAACTTAATCGATATTGAATTTTATTGATTAAATAGTTTAATTAGTAAATGAAGGAGGACTTATATGGTATTTAGACCATAATAAGTTAAATTGGACAGTTTATGGTTAGTAATTAGTTGAATTTGATGAAAAAATTAAGGGTAAAATAGTAATTAGATTAATAATAAAACATAAATAAAAGAAAACTAAAATATCATCATCTTCCTTAATGGAATTTTCCACCGAAAAACAAAGTTAGAAACCTCCATTGAAGAGCTTGAAGTTTCGACACCTTTGTGTGTGTGCATGAAAGTGAATGCTTACCCATTTTTAATGATGTTTATGTTTTTGAGATCGTTGTTATGTAATCTAGCTAACCCGGGGACTAATTCGTAAAATTGTTTAAAATTTTGAAACTTGCCATTGATGATTCATTGATTTTTTTGGGGTTAAATGATGAATTTGAAAACTTGATTGTTAAATAAGACTATTGTGTAAAAGAACTTTTGATAGTTTTGAACTTATGGACCAATATGAAAATATATAAAATTCAGCATGTAATTTGTAAAATTTTCAAATGTGTAAAGGCTGATTTGAGGTGCTATTAGAATCAACTTTTGATATTTGAGGTTAAATGTGAAAACTTAAATAATTTTGGTTTTAGGGACTAAATTGAATAAAATGTAAAAGTTCAGAGAAAGTTTGGAATATAAAAATTATTGGTCATGTGCATAAAAATGAGTTTGGTAATGTATTTGAAATTGATAAATTTTATTTAATTATTATATAGATAAAGAATTGAATCGTATGGAGGATAATCGAGGAAAAGAGAAAATTGCGTACTAGTTCGTACAAATCTATTCGTTAGCCGAAATACTAAGTAAGTTCATACAGTATGTTTATGTTAAATTGTTATGTATTTAGAATTGTAATTGTAATTATATGTAATTGAAATTTAAATTGTTTGCGGTTTTGTACAATAAGGTGAGTTAGTGGATTAAATTGAATATATGTGAAAATGTGTATTACGTAATTATAAATGTGTAATTGAATGCATATAGAGATGATTGATGCTGTCATGAAAATGGATGAATGATTTAATGATGAAAGTATATGTGAATTAAGATATCAATTAATAGTAAATTGAGTAATAAAAACCCTATTAACTATTTGAGTAGAGTCGGATATAGTTGGCATGCCATATGATAGGAAGAGTTCAGGGTTACTTTGACTACAATTCGATGAGGCATTGGGTGCCAAATTGCTTCAGTTATACCAATGAGACACTGGATGTCAAACTATTTGATAAGGGAGATAAAAAATAATGTTTACAATTGAAATGATGATAATGAATGAGCATTGAAATTCATGAAATTGGAAAATTTAATGTGAGAAGTGATATTTGATATTGTGATGGTAAATGGAGAAGAAATGGAAGAAAAATCTGAAATGAAATATCTATTTTTGAAATAAGTTGATATGATGATCAGATGATATATATATTCATATTGAATATTGCTTATATAATCCCAGGGGGCCAATATGAAAATGTGATGATCGATGAATGTGATTCAGAAGTAGTACTATAGAATAAAGTAGTTATTGATATTTAATTGACATTCAATACTTATTTCGTATAAAGTTGAATTTTTATGATATGGGAATTGAAGTTTATATGGTTTAAATTTGGATTGAGAATTCAAAGTATGAAATGAAAATTTATGTTTGGCATTAACTTGAAATGGGATGTATTTTAGATAAATAGATTGTATGATAAGTTAAAATAGTGAATTGATTTAGATGATTATTTGTTTTGTGAATAGTAATGAAATTTTGAATAAGTGAATTGAAATGTTATATGATTGATGTAACACCCTATACCCGACCTGGTCACTAAGCTCAGATATGGGATGTTAGACCACCGTCTCGTCTCATGTACATCAATTATGAAACTAGATGCAAGTGAAACGATCATCTTTTGTTAAATTGAATAAGTTTTAAGATGTCCAAATAGTTAATTAACATTGTTACATGCAAATCATTTGTTAATCAGTCTAACATACAGTTAAAAACATGCGTAAGGGCTAATTAGCAAAATTTTATAAAAAAGTCCGTAGGTATCGATACTGATATCCAAGTATCGATATTTTCATTGAGTGGTATCAATACCACTTGGAAAAATGATACCAAAAGAGCATACTGTTTGTCGATTAAAAACACAACTATTGAAAAATATTGGTACCATCAAACAAAGTATCGATATTTCCTCCTTAAGTATTGATACTCTAGCAAAGGTATCGATACCAGATCTCTATTCTGTTTCATGTACATTTTAGTTCACAGAGGTATCAATTTTCAAAGCCCAATATCGATACCTCTGCTACTGGAGTTTAAAATACAGCATAGGAAAGCAAATAATTCATCTCAAATAGTTCCTAAAAAACATGCATCAAATACTAAGTTAAATAACCTTTCATACGGCTTAATCAACAGTACAAAATACCAGAAACAAGTCTGAACATATATCATCATGCCAATATCAATATCTATAGTCCTAAACAATAGTAATAACATGATGTTTTTAGAAACCAAGACAATTGTTTAGAAATCAACGTAACTATATGATGCGAACCCGGTCGCATCATGTTTTGACACAACTCGTCGACATCAGAATTGGCCTAAACTTGAAGGGCCCAAGTGCAAGATGAAACATCTATTAGACCTGATTGATTATTGGGCTAATGTTTTTAAGGACTTTTTAATTCAATATAGTTTTATTTAAATTAATAACTTTGCATATTTTTAATTTTAGACTTGCACTTTGTGTGTTCTGCATTTAATAAAGTTATGCATTATGTAACTTCCATGCTAGTTAAGTATGNATCATAAATAATGACATGCATTATGTAACTCCCATGTTAGTTTAAGTCTGCATCATTAAATTAAGTCTTGCATTAAGTAACTTATTTGTTTATTTAGTTTGCATTTCAAACCATGCATTTAAGCATCTTAGTTTAATAAATAAGTTGCTGGACATTTATTCAACTCATCTTAGTTTAATTAATAAGTGTTTTTGTTGAACTTTATTTAATAAGTGTTGCTTTTTATTAATCTAGTTACTAGGATTATTTATTGATGCATGAGTTTAAGTTTATTTATTTTTGCTTCTTTAATT
>CM025255.1:24960441-24975069 GCA_013677275.1 Gossypium schwendimanii
TTTCTAACTCATTTTCTCTTTTTTCTTCAATTTCTTTTTCACTCTCAATCTCTTTTTGCTCTTTTTCATCACAAGGATTTTAAACCTTTAAAGTGAGGAGAATGAGTAGCAACGAGAAAACCTCTTTCATACCCGTTGCTTTGTACAAGGTAAAGTCTATAGAGTCATCATTGATGGTGAGAGTTTCTCAAACATAGCCAGCACGACGATGGTGGAGAAGCTTGGCTTAACCACTACCAAGTATGTGCACCCTTATAAGTTGAAATGGATTAACGACGAAGGCGAATTCAAGGTCACTCAATAAGTGCTTGTTGCCTTTTCAATTGGCAAATATCAAGAAGAGGTTGTGTGTGACATGGTGCCTATGCACGCCGGTCATTTTCTGCTAAGAAGGCCATGACAATTGGATCGAAGGATTATTCATGACGGCTATACCAATAGGTATACATTTAAGCACCAAGGTTGAGCTACAACCTTAGTACCACTCACTCCAAAACAAGTGTGTGAGGATCAACTTAAGATAAACTCTTCGATTGTAAAATCGAGCATGAGTGAGGTTAAAGAAACTGAAGTGCAAAAATAAAAAAAAAAGAAAAAAGAAAAAGCAAAGAGTGAGCAAAAAAGAAATTGAATTACAAAAAGAAAAAGAGTGTGAGCAAGAAAAGAACTTTGAAAAAGAGGAAAACAAGAGAAAAATAAAAGAAAATGTGAATGAAATGAGTACCATTGTTGAAAAAGAAAGAGAGCTTGCAAAAGAAACGAGTGAAGAGAGAAGTCAAACAAAAGGGAAGAATAATTTTGCTAACCCTCATAAGAGTTTGTCTTGTGATTTCACTTTATTTCAGGTTTGTAAAGCTCCATCCATAGACAAGTTCCAACTTCACTACCTTACCGATGAGCGATGATTTCAATTGATCGAAAAAGGTAAGTTGGAGAGTAAAAACTAATCACCTAGTTTAGATTTTGACTTTTATTTCATGTAGGTTCATCTCTAAATCGAAACATCCTTAAAATTGGAAGTTTTTAGTCAAAACAAAATTAGTGTCACAACATAGCAGAAAGTTTCCTTCAGACATCCAAACTGACGGACGTGTTACAACATGGAACTCTTGTGTCGCATCATCGGTGCACTGCCAGGTATGTTGCAACACGAAACCTTTGTGTTGCGACATCGCTGCAATTTTTTGCAGGGTTGACTCAACCCATTCATGCAAACCGATGAATTACTCTTCATTTAACCCAATTCTTAACACTTTTATAACCTCAAACCATATCTACTTCTAATTAAAACACCCATTAACCCCTAATCCCTCAAACTCTTTCAATATCTCAAAACCTCTTAAAACTTAGACCTTTAATTTCATACACATTCTATTTATTCTCTGCAAACACTTCAACCATATTTAGGGCAACAAGGAACAGGGACATCATGGGAAAGCAAGGAATTCAAATGAACTTTGATTATATATTAAAGGTTAAGGGTTCCTGAGCTCAAACTTTTTACTGTTCCATTGAATTCTTTGCTTAAAATTGAAATATCATGCCTCCTAAGAAAGTTAGGTGAACCATAAAAATGGAGCTATCAATGGTTCAAAATCCCTCTATTTTCCTAAAGATTAATGTTGAAAAATATTTTAATGAACTTAAAGGAAAAAAATTCATCCAAGAGAGGGGAAGAGGAAGACAAAGGAAGTCCTTCTCAGCCATTGCAGGACACTGTGTTGCTGGAGTGTTAACTGGACACGTGAAAGCTGTCTTCCTTTAGTCTTTTGTATTTCTTATTTTGTTCTTCCATGAATTGAATGATGAATGGTGTTGGATGTTATTTTGGTTTTAAATTTTATATGCCAACCCCTGAGCTAAATCTCATTGGGTTGAGATTACATGATGACACTTTTATTTTCTTTAATGGTTAAAGCATATATCTGATTTAATTTACTATTTCATTCAATTGTTTTATTTTTAATTGTATCGTATAATCCCTAGACATAGATGACTGTTCAGCATGCCCATAATCTAAATCTAATTCTGAAAAGGTTGGATTAGTTGGATCGAAATTGAATGATATGAGGAAGTACTCGACATATACTTGCAGTAGACTCTAGACATAGAGAACCATTCATACAGAAGGAAAACAATACAGGGTACCATATGAAGGCCTATATACACGGGCAATGTAACTTAAGGTTTTTGCTCTTGAAAGAAGTACACCATTTTAGAACTCTTCTGAGTAGTAAACTGAGTATGATTTTGCAGAGGCATTATTGATAGTAAAGCTAGATTCTTAGTGATCCCGACCTTCCAAATCAACATCATATATCCTTTATTCTTTGCCATATTATCTTTGGAACATCATTATTAGTTATTTATTTGTTCATTTACATAATATTCCTGTAGTAATTCTCATAATTGCCATTACATTTCTACTCTCGTTTTGCCATAGCATTTCCAAGTATTCATTAATTTCACATATTGCATCCATCACTATTCCTTTAATTGCCACATCATACTTACCATAACTGTATCATAGTATTAATTGCATTTTATTATAATAACTTGACCTCTTTTGTGCCTCAATCTAATCCTCGTGGGAACGATACTCACTCATCACTTTATTACTTGATTCGACGTATATACTTACACAAATTGCATATCATATTCACACACGACAAGTATTTAGTGCTATTGCCAAGGATTGATAATTTGGTGAAATTTGGTTTCATTATTTGACTTAGTTCCATTAGTTTTATTTATATTAATTATCTTTAATTTCTACAAGTTTGCCATCAATGCATGATAAGAGGTATTTTTGCTAACAAAGAGTATCCTTTTGACTAGAAATCCATAGAACTTTACGAATAAGACGAAAAAAATTGAGAAAAAAGGCTAGAAACGAGAATGATCTTGGTCCTAATGACAATCCAAATGGTCCTAGTCTCAACAAAAATCTAATTGGTCGAGATGCTAATCCTCCTATAGTTCATGTGATAGATGAATGAGATGGGCCAATTAAAGAGCACGTTGTCCTGATGCTGGATGATTTGAATCCAATGATAGTTAAACAAACCATACAGGCTCAAAAGTTTGAACTGAAATCGATAATGTTTCAGATGTTGCAAAGAGTAGGACAGTTTACTGGATTACCTCCTTAGGACTTTTTCTAGAGGTTTGTGACTCGTTTAGACAACAGGGTGTTCTTGAAAATGCTCTGCGACTTAAACTGTTTCTATATTCTTTAAAAGGTCGTGCGAGAGCATGGTTGTATGCTCTACCATTGGCAATAGCTGCATCATAGAATGATCTTTGCTAGAGGTTTTTGCTACGATATAATCCACCAAATATGAATGCGAAGCTTAGAAATGACATCACATCTCTTCGACAATCAGAGGATGGAACATTATCTGAAACTTGGGAACAATTTAAAGATTTAATTTAAAAATGTCCAATGCATGGATTTCAACATTGGACTCAAATGGAAAATTCTATAATGGGTTGAATGCACATATGCGGATGGTAATTGATGCATCTCCAATGGTACATTGTTGGATAAATCTTACAACAAAGCATATGTGATTTTGGAAAAGATTGCCAACAATGACTATTAGTACCCTACCATAAGAGTTGGGACGTACAAGAGAGCTGCTAGTACCATAGAGCTCGACGAAATTTCTTTGTTGACAGCCCATGTATCTTCTCTAGCTAATATGATTAAAATAATGAAAATTCTGACTACATTCCAAGAGATGAAATCAACCGAGTTGTCGTGTGTGTATTACGGTGAAAATCATGTGTTTGACGAATGCCCATCAAACCCAACGTTAGTGTACTACATGGGTAATTTTAATTGGAATAATAACCCCTATTCCAACACCTATAGTTTCGGATGGAAGTAATATCCTAATTTTAGTTGAAGTAATCAGGGTGTAGGGAATTTTGACAATACTGTAAGATAGAATGCCAATAATGGACTGCCAGATTATGTTTAACTTGTGCTGAGGCAAAATGTTCAACATGATCAAGCATCATCTTCTACTTCTGTTGAAGCTTTCTTAAAAGAATATATGGCCAAAAATGATGTCGTAATCTAGAGTCAGGCTGCATCTTTACGAGCTCTTGAGAATAAAGTGGGGTAAATAGAAAATGCTTTCAATTCAAGGCCACAGGGAGCATTGCCAAGTGATATTGAAAATCTAAGAACTTAAAGGAAGTAGCAACGTAAGGCCATCACTTTTAGAAGTGGGACTTAGTTGGATGAAGTTGTTCAAGAGGCCACAACATTGGAAGACAAATCCAACCATAATCAGGAAAAGATCTGAGAACCTATTGAACGGTAGATAACACCTAAAAAAGGTACATAGAGAAATGTTGTGACAAAATCAGATCATGTTGCCAACAGAAATGCCATTGCAAAATAATATCACCAATCTGAAGGACGAGCACCTTTACCTTTTCCTTAGTGATTTCATAATTCTAAGTAGAATATTCACTTTAAAAGGGTTTTAGATGTTTTGAAGCAACTCCATACTAACATACCACTAATAGAAGCTTTGGAGCAATGCCCAGTTACATGAAATTCATGAAAAACATACTATTGAAGAAGCACAGATTGGGAGAATTTTAGACTATTGCTCTCACTGAAGGGGGACAGCAATGTTAATGAATAAATTACCTCAAAAGTTGAAGGACCCAGGGAGTTTCATTATCCAATGTTCCATTGGAAATCACTATATTGGTAAGACGTTATGCGATTTAGGAGTAAGCATAAGTCTAATGGCTATGTCTATTTTCAAGAAGCTGGGAATTGGGAAAGCAAAACTTACAATAGTTACTGTGCAGCTGGTGGATCGATTCTACGCCCATCCGGAAGGTAAAATTGAAGACGTATTAGTAAGAGTAGATACATTTATTTTTCCTGCTGATTTCCTTATTTTAGAATTTGAAGCTGACCAAAATGTGTCAATTATTCTTGGAAGACCATTTCTTGCTACTGGCAGGTCTTTAATTAATGTGTAGAAAGGTGAATTGACCAGTAGATCACATTCAATGTATTTAATGCCTTGAAATGTGCTGACGAGAATGAAGAATGTCAAACTATTGACTTGATAGAAAAACATTGGAGAAAGAGTTCACGAGATTTTGCCACAGCAATTCTGATAGTGATGAATATGCATTTGAGCGGAGACCCTTGTGCACTTTGCTAGAGAAAAATTGACCTTTCAATTTTGATCAACAATGCTTGGTAGCTCATATATATATCCGCATGGAGCTGTTGATGTCAAAGACATGAAAATGGAGAATAGATTTAAAGTTAATGGACAACGCTTGAAGCACTATTGGGGTGCTCATGTAGAGTGAGACAAACAATTCATTGATCTTGGAGATGTTTAACTTCAATATTTTGAAAAATCTTTTTATTTTTAGTTCATTTTGTTGATTCAAATTTCTTTTGGTTATTTCATTTCCTTTATTTAATAAACTGTACGAGAGGAAGAGGTCGGTGATATAGAGGCCGTTGAGACAAATCCTTCCAATAAAGAGAATGCACCTAAAGCACCAGAGGAGGAACCAGAGAAAATCTAGTTTGTGAGCATTGAGACTGACTGTAAGGACGAAAAGGAAGCAAATCCCACAGTTGCACCATCAGTGGATAACACTATGGCTGTTCCACCTCTTTCTACTGAACTGCAACTGCTCAAGACTGTGACATTGATCGGTTGATTGATGAGCTCATTGAGACCAACAAGGATGGGCTGAACTGGCCTTAATGAAGTGGAAGTAAAGGTACAAGGTTGCTACTCATAAATCAATCCGTTGGACAAAATGAAGTATCTACAATACAATCCAAGCAAGGAAAGTTTTCTTTTTCTTTCATACATATTGCATGGCATATATTTTGCCATGACATTATCTGTATATAGATAGTTTACATATATGTACATGCATTGAGGATAATGCGTCCCTTAGGTTTGGGGGTGTATTGTGCATCTAAACTGTATTAGATATTTAGTTAAGCATGTTGTTTTCACATTTTTTCATTTGTCATTCATTTTGCCATGGCACGCATGATTGTCAAGAATTGTTTAGACTATGATGAGTGTATTTTTGCCTTTGATGTTCAATGAGGAGTTTAATTCATCGATAAAATTAGAAATTTGTGACAATGGATTAGGTGATTTTAGCTTAGGATAGTTTGCTTGTAAATTGATCCCTAAAATTAGGATATCCTAATTCCGATTACAATTGAGCCATAGTAAGTATCTTTTGATAAACTTGGATACTCTTGAATTTATATTCGATAACATGGAAATACTCAATAATGAATAAATTGACAATGTCTAAGAAAATTCCTTAAAAAAAATGTCATCAAATACTCCAATGCTTAGAATTGTCGAGTAAGTCAGCACCATTTTGTTTGCTCCATTATGCTATTGAATAAAAATGTCAGTTTGAGTAAGAGTGTAATAAAGAAAATTAGGGTCACTCTATTGTAGAAACAGGCTGAGTAGCTAAGGTGGTAGTTGTTTGCTCCATCTATTTTTTAGTCAAAAGTCTTAGCTTCATAAGTGAGTATTTAAATCATAACATGATTAAGCATTCAGCAATTTACTGTATACACCACTGTAATTGTTAAGTCAAAGAATCATGTGATGAGCTGAATCCCCTAGTTAAAAAATAGGCATAATAAATGGATATGTATGTATCCGATGTGTGGTGATAGAGCCCACTTTTATGTTTCATAGCCTCAAGTGCCAAATTATCTCAAAATGCATATATGTGTAATGAGATGTATGCCTAAATGAGAATATGGTACACTTTTACTGATATTTGCCATGATATTTTGGATGCTACCATAGAATATTTGTTCTTAAGTTGATGAGATTCATTTCGTATTAAATTGATTATTGTTCAGACTTACGTTCGATGTTTGAGACCATTACTACGACTATTTTGATGTTTATTTGATGATGATATGATAGCATAATGAATTGGGACAAGTTAGAATGATTTTTATGCTTATATATGTTGTATTTTTCTAGTCTGAAGTAGAGGTATCGATATTCGTGTTGTGAAAACAATACCTCTATGATTTTGAAATGTGCAGGAAGTCAGAATCGTGAATTGGTATCGATACCCTATCATGAGCATCGATACTCAGGGTTATTTTATCAATACTTTTTCAATTGTACCGATATTTTCTTGTGTTTTGATTAACATAATGTTGATTTAGTACTGATTTTTCCAGGCAATATCAATACCACTTGTGAGACATATCAATACCCATATTCTAGTATCGATACCTACGTGATTGTCTTGAAAATTTTGTTAAGTGATCCTAATGCTTGTTAGTTTATTACTATAAGCTTATTTAAAGTATGTTTAGCATGTTCTAATGATGACTGATGTATGTTTAACTAAAAATTTAAAATATCATTGATAGAGAGGATGATTCCATAATCACGTGACAGTTTACTATGAGTATGACATAAGACGATGGTGTGGCATCTTGATTTTTAGGCTTGGTGACCAGGCCACGTATAAGGTATTACATTTGGTGGTATCAGAGTTCTAGGTTATTTGACACTCAAACCTAGGTGAATGTTGTGTGTTTGGAGTTTCCAAACTCAGGTGTCTAAATCTCTCTAGTTTCTTAAAATTATTGATATAAACTATGATTGAATTGCATGGAATTATTTGAAATGGTTTGATTGAATCATATGTGAGGTAGGAATGGGAACACATTGCTTTAAATCTTAAATTTTGCTTGCTAGAACAAGACATGGATTATTCTCTTGCCACACACACCGTTTATTTGATTGTTTGTATGTTAGATTAGATTAGATATGCCTCCTAGATGTGTTAATGTTAGAGCTAGTGCTTAAGAGAATGGTACATCTTCTGCACCTCTTGTGTTGCTGAGTAGAGTGAACATACCTGACGATGGTGTAGGCCCTCTGATGGAAGCTATGATAGGAGTATTTCAGCGGATTGTTGGTGCTAACTCTACTCTTGCACTTGCCAATCCTGCACTTGTTAATTAGGGGTTGTCACTTGAACGTCTATGGGCGTTGGGTGGTAAAGAAATTTTTAGGGTTAAAGGTACTGATCCAACCATAGCTGAGTAATGGTTGGAGGAAATTGAAAGGATCCTCAAGTAGATGTCTTGTTCTGATGACGGGAAGTTGGGTTGTGCTATTTATTCAATGGTGAGGCTCATCATTGGTGGAATACGGTTAGGAGAGGTGCTGTTTCTAATAAATTGACTTGGAATTACTTTCTTAAGGTTTTTAAGAGGAAGTTTATGGCTGAGTAGTATATGGAGGCTCGTAAATGTGAGTTTATGCATTTGCTTCAAGGTGATTTGTCAGTGGCTAATTGTGAGGCTAAGTTTGTGCCACTTAGTTAGTATGCTCCTGAGATGATACTTTCTAAGAGAGACCATTGTAAGAGGTTCTGACTTGGGCTTAATCATGAGTTTTGGGTTTACTTGGTAGCTTAGAATATGGAGATGTTTGATGAATTAGTTGAGAAATCCAAAGTAGTTGAGGAAAGTTTGGTTGAGCCACCTCGTTTCATTGTAACTGAATCGGGTAAGGGGACTTCTGATGGTGCATCTAGATGAATGTCTAAGAGAAGACATGATATTCAGGGTTTTAATAGGAGTGCACGACATGAGTTTCAACCAAGTCATTCTAAGAAGCAAAGTTGTGTTGTGGTTAGTGTTGGAGGTTCGACGGGTGGTTCTAAATGATCACTTTGTGTGCATTGTGAGTGTAGGCATCTTGGAGAGTTTTGTAAGTTGATAGGTGGTTGTTTTAAGTGTGATTTGAAGGAACGTTTTCTTATGGATTTTGCAAATAGAGTTGAGGTTTCAGAGACTTAGAGTTCGACACCTGCTTCTAGCCTACTAGAGGTCGTGGTCGTGGTAGAGGTAATGGGAGATCGGTTGGGAAATGAAGATTGCTCATACTATTGCTACATAGGTTGAGGCTAGAGGCCCATTGTGGTTAGTGTTGGAGGTTTGACGGGTAGTTCTTGATGGCCGCTTTGTGTGCATTATGAACGTAGGCATCTTGGAGAGTTCCGTAAGTTAACAGGTGGTTGGTTAAAGTGTGATTCAAAGGAACATTTTCTTAGGGATTTCCCAAATAGAGTTAAGGTTTTGCAGACTTAGAGTTAAGCACCTGCTTCTGGCCTGCTAGAGGCTGTGGCCGCGTTAAAGGTAATGGGAGATCAGTTGGGAAGAGAACTATTACTCATACTGTTGCTACATAGGTTGAGTCTAGAGGCCCAGCTCAGGTTTATGCTGTTAGGGAATCGCAAGATCAAGATTCGAACGTCGAGATTGTGGGTATTTTTACCTTGTAATCGAATCCTTTAATCTTATTGGTAGATTTAGGTTTTATGCTTTCGTAAATTTTGAGTGACTTAGCTAATGGTATAGAATCCCGATAGAGACTATTATATTAGTAATACAAGTTACGAGTTCTTTAAATGAAAGTGTCGTAGTGAATAGAGGAAGCCGCTAGCAAAGTTAATGTAGAATAGTCCTTGATAGTCAGTAGAATTTGAAAAGAAAAGCAGTAGAAAGTTAGAAAGAATAACATTCAAAGTGCCCAATGAAAGTGTGATGGTCAGTTTAGAAGTATAAGTAGCCAATTCTGTGATGAAGCAAGTGACGTGTTAATAGGGAATTTTGAGGACGAAATTATTTTTAGAGGGAGAGAATTGTAACACCTCAAAATAAGGCCTAGGTGTTTTGGGGGTGTTTTATGAATTTTATCATTAGAGTGTTCAAAATTTTGTGACATGGTTTATCAGTAATGTTTTTTACTATGGTTTATAGAAAATTAAATCAATTTCTAAAAATGAGTTTTAAATACTTTTAATTTTGAAAATATGAATGATTTGTAAAAGAGTCAAAGCTTAGAGTTTTTAAGAGGCAATTAGACCAGATTTTAAAATCCAACCTAAAAACCCCATTTATAGCTCTATTTTCACATTAGTCTTCTCCATCTTCATGCTTTAGCCGTCTTTTGCTCCCAAAGCTACTATCTTCCACTTTTTTTTGTTCAAACCTTAATTCAATTGATTTCCATCATTCCCAAGTATTAAACCTCCATAAAATATCAAGAAAAAAACCCAAAACACCGTAGATTCCTACATTGTCAAGCTTTTGAGTTTTTTGGTTTTTAACCAAATGCTCAATTTTTCGTCAACTAAGATAATGCTTCAATTACTAATTAGTTTTAAATGATATCTGGTCTTTTAAACGAAATTTTTAGCCATTAAATCGCATGTTTTAGATAAAAGCCAAAAACTAGGTCGTTAATGGTGGATTTCAAGATTTTCGGTAAAAACATGGTTTCAAAGTATTTTTCAACTTATTTTAACATGATTAGATGGTTTCTAAGCTTACTATAAAGTTTCGTTAAGGATTTCTAAGGATTTAATAAATTTTCGTGAAAATAACCATAAACATGTAAAAATTTTTGATACCATGAATTGGATAGTTTTGTGTAGTTTAAAGGTTAAGAATTAGTTGTAGGTGAATAATTAGGTGAACAAAATCGATTGTAGGTGAAACGATTAAGTATAGAGGAAGATAATTGAGTTTCAAGTTTGTTAGTCCGAATTCCAGTTTCATGAGGAGTATAGCTTAGACTTGCATTTTTGGATGGTTTAAGTGAGTCTTTGGTTGAATATTGATTGTGTATATTGTGTGATTATTATGTGTAATTGCCAGAACTATTGGAACCTTCTTCGAGCAAGGCAAAAGGCAAGAAAAAGCTAGTTTAAGCATTTGACTTTTTAACGAAAGCATAATTAGTGAGTGTTTGGAATTGTTGCTAGTATACACTATTCATAGTGCTAATTGGGAGCTTAGGAATAACCTAAATCTCTATCCTAAGTTCCAAGTGTAATCTATCTATTTCCCTTATTTTATTTTTGGTAAATTATGTGATTATGAGAATATTTATAGATTGATTATTATGATACGATATTGTGATATGAGATATGTGTGATGACTATTGTGAATTGTATTGTGTTGTGGGCGTATTAAATATGTTGAAAAATAGTGATGATGTTGTGTTAGTAATATAAATATGATGTGAAAGTGTGCAAAAACCGGTAAGTACGTATGTGTTAAATTATGGAAGGTAATGCTATTATAACAGGTTATGTACGTGATAAACTGATTTTAATGCACTCATATATGGTTGGATACATGATGGCTCCATGAGTATTATTTTGAAACTTTAAGTGCAATTAAATGTGAATTCGATAAGCATGCATTGTGTACAAGCTTGTGATGTGAGTTGATGAATATGAACATAGATTATGTGCATTAAATCAGTAATTAAAATTATTTCATTGTGGATATTTTGGCCTTTTGACCTTATGAGACCGTTGGATGTAGTTGGCATGCCATAGGATTGTGAGTACTCACCTATATGTGTTTTGTGATTTAGGCGTTAAGGCTCTAGGACATGTTGGAAAGGTAAAGGAATGTGAGCTAAGCTGCATTCTACAGGACATGTTTGATGTGTTTGAGAGTGTTAGCTTTATGCTTCACTTTTGGGATATGTTCGACTCTATGAGTCATCTGGTGTGTTGGAGATTCGTGTATTCGATGTGTGGTGATAGAGCCCACTTTTATGTTCATAGCCTCAAATGCCAAATTATCTTAAAATTTATATATGTGTAATGTGATGTAGGCCTCAATGAGTATGTGGTAGACTTTTACTGATATTTGCCATGATGTTTTGATGCTTCTATAGACTATTTGTCCCTAAGTTTATGAGATCCATTTCGTATTACATTGATTATTGCTCGAACTTACGTTTGGTGTTTGAGACTATTACTACGGCCGTTTTGATGTTTATTTGATGATGATATGATAGCATGATTAATTGGTACAAGTTAGACTGATTTTTATGCTTTTGTATGTTGTATTTTTTTGGTATGAAGCAGAGGTATCAATATTTGTGTTATAAAGACGATTCTTCTATCATTTTGAATTTGCAGGAAGTCAAAATCATGAATTGGAATCGATAACGTGTCATGAGTATAGATACTCGGGATAATTTTATTGATACTTTCTCAATTGTATTGATATTTTCTTGTCTTTTGATTTTGGACGTGAAACAGAATACTAATTTGGTACCAATTTCACCAAGTGGTATCGGTATCACTTGTGAGAAATATCAAGACCCATATTCTAATATCGGTACCTACGGATTGTCTTGGAAATTTTTCTATGTGATTCTAATGCATTTTAAATTATTACTATAAGTTTATTGAAAGTATGTTTAGCATGTTCTAATGATGATTGATGTATTTTTCACTAAAAATATAAAAGATTCACTGATAGGGAGGATGATTCCTTAATAATGGGACAATTTAGTATGGGTATGACATGAGACGGTGGTGTGACATCCTAATATTCGAGCTTGGCGACCAGGTCAGGTATAGGGTGTTACATGTTTGTGCATGGTAAGAACGTAAGGTGAGACAATGTTGTGATTATGGGATGTATTGGATTGATTTGGATTGATTTATGTTCATTGGGACTAAATTTAAGTGACATGAAAAATATGCATGTTTATATAAATAAGAAATTGAATACATGTGGAGTTGACTGATGTTGCCATATGTTTGAATAAATAAATTCATGATAAAAATTAATATGATTTGAGAATGTGGTTGAGATTGAAATATGTAATCAATACCCTATTAATTGTTCTGGAAAAGTCAGATATAGTTGCATGCCATAGGATAAGAAGAGTTTAGGATTACTTCAACTACGAGTCAATGAGGCACTAGGTACCAATTTTTGTCAGTTATACCACTAAAAATCTAGGTGTCAAACTTATTGATAGCTTTGGGTGCAACTATTTGCTGTGGATTTATCCGATAAGGCACTGGGTGCCAAACTTATGTGTTGGTTGGATCTGTGTATCCATCCGAGACGTGTTAATAGGGAAATAAATGGTAAAAACAAAATATAAGATATTGAATTGGCAAATGATGAGAAATGGGATATGAAATGATGGAATAAGATTAGAACATTGATAGATCATGTTCAATGAGCACATAAATTTGGAAAACGAGATGGAATGTGCCATTATATGAATGGTGTTATCAAATGACTTTTGAAATGTAATTGCCATGTTTGAATATTGGTAAAATGTGTTGGTTATGATCAATGAATATGTGAATTGGTATATCAGACTTGTTATATTGCATATTATCACCTATTTTAACTTGTTATATTGCATATTATCACCTATTTTAACTTATGTATCATTATGATTTAGGTTAGGTTTATAATGTTTGGATTATAGAAATACCACTAAGTTATATTCAGTGTATGGCTTTGTTTTCTGTGTGCAAGTTAGGTACCTTATGATTTGATCGTCAACTTAGCATCCTAAGACAATCCCAAATTCAAGTGTTGGTGATGTTTTCATTTTTTTCTTGGCATGTACCTAAGATGTCTTATGGTTATAATGATAATTTTAAAGATTATGTATATAAATGTATATGTATGTGTTGGATATGGTCATGTTGTTTTTTTTTATCTTGTTAAAGTAGATTAATTTATGTGTTAGATGAGATAATATGCTAGGTGATATGTTTGGTTGGTATATTGTTATGAAAGTGATCGTTGTTATATTTGAATTGGTCTTGTAATGAATGGCAAGTTTGGTGCATGTCTTTTTGGTAGAAATTGAGTTGTTTCATTATGCTTTTAGAGGGTTAAAAGATGTATGCATGGTTGAATATGATGATGATGTGAGCATACCCGGGGCAACCCAAGATTCACTTTTCCATCCTCTCGATCCTTCTAAAGGCCTGAATATTCGATCTCGAACTAAGCAAATGCAAAGGACGTGGCAGCATTAATGAGTCAGTTTTGGCTAGAATTCCATCCCAAAGATGAAGGACTAGCTCGAGCCCAAACTTTGAGCAATCTGTGCACCTTAGTGCAAGCCGAATTTAACTTAGTTCAGCTCACTTGAGCTCAAGTCAGCTCAATCTTAACAATATGAGCTTATTTTTAGCTTTCTTTAGCTTGCATTTCTTTTGCTGAAATAAACCATTTAATTTGTCTTTAGTTAAATTAGTTGTTTATTTTAAGTTACTTAATTTGTAAAATCTGGACAAATAATTAATTAAGCGTTTTAATTATATCTAAATTAAATACTTAATTAATTGTGTTGTTTTAAATATGTCTGAAATTGTTAATATGTATGGCCGAATTTAATGTGCAAATTAATGAGTTCATATGCTGCTAATTTAATGTGTCTGAAATGCATTTAACTTGCTAATTTTATTTGTTGCAGGTTCATGAATAGCTTGGTGCAATGTATGCGAGTGTGCATGCACAATTGAGGTTCAATGGAAGGCATTTAAGGAAGCACAAGCACTTGGGATGTTCATGCAAGAGGGGGCTACTGAATGTTCATGCATTTGCACATTCATGGACAAAATTTAAGGAAGAACATATCTTGGGACGTTTCTGGCATGTTCCATATATTTTCAAGATGATCATTTAAGTTTTTAAGGCACTTTAAAGCTCCATTCAGCCAAAGGAGATGTAGGAACATTAAAGGGCTGCACATT
>CM025255.1:24993317-25006930 GCA_013677275.1 Gossypium schwendimanii
AAACTTCTCGTCGACGATCGGGCAACTTAAGTGAACTCGACTCCATCAACCGAGCCGGATCACGTCATATTCCAACACCACTAAAAAATGGGTTGTTACACTAAACACGGCCTAGATGTTACGGCTAAATCTCGAAGATCACGTTGGCCATGTTGATGGCGCAAAAAATTATTCAGCTATTTTCTTTCGACAATCGTTATCATTTAAAATTGGCATTTTGATTTGCTTATGGAAAACCAAGTAGTGTCTATAAAGCTTCTTTTGGGAAGAATTTATCAGATACTGATTAACTTAGAAAAAATTGAGCTTCAAATATTTACAAAAAAACATCATATTTCAAAAATTTTGCAGCGGATAACTTTTAGCATGTCTTGTAAAATATCAATTAAGTGAGCAGATAACTTTGAGTTTTCAAAAAATGAAATCTTGATTTTGAAATAATAGCATTAAGTTGAGTTTGTTGTTTAAGTTGAAAAATCTAGTTTTTCTTACTAAATTTAGAAACTATGACTTACTAAATTTAGAAACTATGTTAGGTGATAGTTTAAAAATACCCAATCATTCAATATCGTCCAAAAACCCAAAATCCAAATAAAAAGTCCCAAGCAACAGACTGAAATAGTAAATAATAGTCCCAAAATACCAAATGATAAAGTATAACAGTTTATTTAAAGACATTCGAGTGTACCTCCATAAGTTGAGCCCATGTCCTAACATTGATTATTATCTGAAAAATCATAAACTGCAAGGGTGAGATTTTAAAGCCATGCGCGGGTCAATTTGCAATACAATAGAAATCAAGAAAAAATCTCAATAGTTGATGTATATAAAATTATATAATCAAAAAATCATATTTATCAATATGCGTAATGATGAAGTCGATGCAACGCTTTTTCAGAAATAGTGCAAATTTTTAGAAAGCATTTCATACCCATCTCTGCGAAACACCATAATTAGTTCCCCAAAAGTCATCCATCAAATAACACACTAATAATGTGGCTAAGCCACCAGATAATGCAGACAAGCTACCAGATAATGAATATTGTGGTCAAGCCACTAGAATTTGTAGATATATTGCCATTATTGTAGTTAAACCACAAGAATATGTAGATTATTAAATTGTTAGAATCTTCCTCCGTACAATAATATCCCAACCCCATGCATGTGATATGTCATACAAAGCATAATTTTCAATAGGCATGCTTTACATGCAAATCGAATCTCGTTACGATTTAACACAATGGCATGGTTAACATGCGAATCAAAATTTCTTCATGATTCGGTACAATGGCATGATTCACATGCAAATCAGATTCTCAATAGAAATTGTGGCATGTTTATTTTTCATGCATATCAAATAATGCAATGTCACAATACATGAATGTTAGGAAATCATGTACATCTTATTTAACATAAAACGCACCAACATATTCATATTATCACATATCTGGTCGAAATAATTTACTTGGAAATCCTTCATTTTAATAGATTTATTGATTCGATTGAATACATGGTGTATTCCAATTATTTTCACATTTCATAATTTCTTATACAAATATTTATCATTAAACATATTTATTTAATTAACAACAATTCATAGAATTTAAGTAGATTAAATCCCACACCTAGATTCATATGTCTTGGAAATAACAATTCTGTTTCAGAACTCTAAAAGAGTAGATTAGTCATCGAATCCATAGATTTGACAAAATTTTGTATCATATAAATATAATGATGTTTTGATTTATATTTATGATTTTGGTGATTCAGTAGAATACTTACTTAATTGGTTCTCCAAAATGCATGCTTCCAAGATATGTATTACAAATCCAAGTTTTAGGAAAAATACTGCACCTTTGCACAACAACCTCAATGCTAGAATCAACCTAATCAAAATAGAAGAATTTATTGAGATTGAAGGATTTACCAACACTTTCTTAACATCTTGAGTAAGGAGGGCTTAATGATTCCTATGATGATTCATTTAGAGGGAAGGATTCTCAACTAACAAGTATAAATAAATAAAAGATGGTACATTAGAAAGGTTGTTGATAAATCATTTAAAAAAATAGAATATAAAATTTTAACAAATGAAAATATGATTACAGAACAAAGGAGGAGAAGAGAAAGAAAACTAAATAAGAATGGTAGAGGAAGACAGCAGTGATACCGCGACGTGATGAAGATGGCAATGGTGGAGGTCCGGTAGTGGTGTTGTAGTAATTAGGTGGTGGTTCAGTTGGCTAATGGTGGTGGTGATTTGAAGGAAAAATGGAGAAAAATGATGATTTAAAAGCTAAAATGTAAGAAAGAAAATATTAAAAAAGGAGTGTGGAGGAGGGGTGGGAAAAGAGAGAATAGGTGAGCAAAATGAAATAAAATAAAATGAACCTTGTGTCTAGGTGCATTAGACGGCTAAGGTACGATAAAAGAAGGAAAATGGAAACATGAGGGGACAATGGCATGGAAAGGGGATCAAAGGAGTGAAAAGGAAGCTAATGGGTAAAAGTTGACTAGATAAACAAGGGAAGAATCTTCCCAAGCATGGCAACAATGGGTTGGACGGCAATGGGGTTGACCAAACCCTTTTTAAATGCTAAATATTCTAAAAGAATATGTGAATAAGGGGAATTGAACCTAGGATTTCTAGGGATTTAGTTAGGCTCTTTACCACTTGACTACTTACTTGTTTGTTTATGAATAGAAAAAAGAATTAATAAAAAATATAGGGTGTGACAACTCTACCCTCCCTAAAAATAAATTTCGTCCTCGAAATTTACCTGGTCCAAACAAGTGAGGGTAGTGACATTACATCAATTCTTCGGGTTCCCAAATGCCTTACTTAACACCATGATTTCGGCATAAGACCTTTACTAGAGGAATCTATTTTTTCCTTAACATTTTGACCTCAAGGTCCAAAATCTGAACTTGCTCTTCCTTATAAGAAAAATCAGGTCTCACTTTGACCTCATCAATCGAAATCATATGAGATGGATCGGACCAATATCTCCTCAACATAGAAACTTGGAACACATCATGAATGCGGTCTAGTTCTGGAGGTAATTCTAACTGATAAGCCACTGGCCCAACCCTCTTAAGTATCCTGTAAGGACTAATAAACCTCAGGCTCAGTTTGCCCTTACGACCAAACCTTAGTACCCTTTTCCACGATGATACCTTAAGGAAAAATTGATCTCTAACATTGAACTTATATCCTTCTGCCTCAAGTCGGTGTAATATTTTTGTCGATCAGATGCTACTCTTAATTGATCCTGAATGTATTTTACCACATTCTCAATCTCTTGTACCAAATTTAGACCAAGTATCTTATTTTCCCCCAACTTAGTCTAACATAGAGGTGTACAAAATTTGTAACCATACAGTGCTTCATAAGGAGCCATCTGAATGCTCGACTGAAAACTGTTGTTATATGCAAACTTAGCTAGTGATAAATGTTCTTCCCAAATGCCACTGAAATCAGTCACACAACCCATCAACATATCCTCTAGAATTTGAATGACTCGCTCTGACTGCCTATCAAATTGTGGGTGAAAAACTGTATTAAGGTTCAACCAACTATCTAAAGCCTCATCTAACTTCTTCTAAAATTGCGATGTAAATCGAGGATCCTAGTCGGAAATGATGGACACTGGTACACCATGAAGTCTCACAATCACTGAAATTTACAACCTTGCCAACTTATGCAGCAAATAATCAGTATTAATAGGCAAAAAAATATGTTGACTTGGTCAGTCTATCCATAATTACGTAGACTGAATCCTTCTAAGTAGGTGTCAATCGCAACCCACTAACGAAGTCTATAGTTACGTGTTCCCACTTCCACTAAGGACTCTAAATAGACTGTAATAAAACAGAGGGGAACTGATGCTCAATGTTGACTTGTTGAAATGTCAAACATTTACTCACATACTTGGCTACTTCGCGATTAAGTCTTAGTCACCAATATTTTTCCTTTCAATCTCGATACATCTTATTCCCTCTAGGATACATACTGTAAGGGCTATGTGCTTCCTGGTGAGTAGACTGTCTCAAATTTTGATCATCGGGCACACAATATCTCCCACAAAAACACAGAACTTCTTCAGAGTTAAGCCCAAAATCTATAGTCTAACCCTCCTCTATCTGTCTGAATCGAGGTGCACAAAAGGTATCAACAGATTGCTTCAGTTGAATCTCATCCACTAAGGTATGTCTCACTTGCAACTCTACAAGTAAACTTCCATCATTAGTCAAGCTCAACTTAGTGAACATTTATCTCAAATCTGTTATCGACTTCTTGCTTAGTACATTAGCCACAACATCTGCCTTTCCTGGATGGTACTTGATAACTCTTGAAAAGAGTTATATTTTAGGCCTCTAAATTGAAGTATTTACATGTAATTAAGAAAATATGTTTGTATTTTAGACTTATTACTAGAGCATTACATACTAAAGCTTGGATTGTGTTTTAATTGTAAATTTATGTTACTTCTAATTACTGGAAAGAGGTTTGTAGTCTTTGGTAATATCTGCAGGTAGGATGAAAGAGGTAAGAAGAAGGAAAAGAGGAAGAGGAAAAGAGAACGAAAGAGGTGAAACATTTTCATGGCAAATGGTAGGATAGATTGCCAATAGAAATTCCATAGCAATTCTAGGAAAATGATGCAACACTCAATCCACGTCACTCTTAGCTAGTTGTATGTGTACTAGATATATCACCCTAAACAAGAGGAGAAAAAATATGTGCTTAGAGTGACAGATCTACCCTATAAAAGGAGGAGAGAGAAAAAAAGAAAGGACATACAAATTGTAAGGAGAAAAGAAAATAAAGAGAGCTATTTCTCTCTCTACAGTAGAATCATGTGGACAAATGGCGTGGGAAATTCAGAAGAGAAGAAAAGTGTAGCAGTTAAAAGAATAGATCATAGATGCGAAGAAGGGGAAGATAAATCTGCCCTGGGTTTTGCATAAAATCTTGAGAAGAAGATGGAGTGTAGTGAGAACTTCCTACAGTTTTGCCTTTATTCTGTTTTTCTTGGTTTCTAATTTCTGTGTTCATAACACTTGAAGAATGTTGATGAATGATTTAATTTTGGATTTCATTACCCAACCCATGAGATAAATATCTTTGGGTTGGAATTATTTAGATGAATATTGAATTATCCGTAATGCCCATGATATGATCTTGATTAAAATCAGTGTTTCATTCGATTCATGTTAATTTTGAATGCATGCATGAAAGCTCTAAACATAGTTGACTACATGTGTAACAACCCTATTTCAGTGGTGTCAAAAACAATGGTTTTGGGACCATAATTTTTTCATATTAATTATTATTTTATTATTTATTTAATGTTTATAATATTATATTAAGGTCGTATTGAAATTTTATTAAGAAATTTTGATGTTTAAATGGTTATTAAGTGAAAAGAACTAAATCATAAAAAGAGTAAAAGTTGTGTTGTATTAGTTATAAGGGATAGAAGTGGGACACCATATACCCGGCCTGGTTGCCAAGCCTAGATACAACATGCCACACCACTGTCTCATCTCATGTACATCAATTGGGAACTAGATCTAAGCAAAATGATCACTTTTTGTTAAACCAAATAAGTTTTAAGTCGTCCAAATAGTTAATTAATATTGTTACATGCAAATCATTTGTTAATTGATCCTACATACTTCCAGCATCATGCATAACAATTATTAGCAAAATTTCATAAAAATGTCTGTAGGTATTGATACAGATATCTAGGTATCGATATTTTTCTTAAGTGGTATCAATACCATTTGGAAACACGATACCGAATGAGCATACTGTTTCTCGATTAAAAACCTAACTATCAAAAAATATCGGTACCATCGAACAAAGTATCGATATTTCTTCCCTAAGTACCGATACTCGAGCAAAGGTATCAATACCAAATCTCTATTCTGTTTCCTGTAAGTTTTAATTCATAGAGGTATCAATTTTCAAAGCCCAATATTGATATCTCTGCTACTGGAGCTAAAAATACAACATAGAAAAGAAAATAATTCATCTCAAATAGTTCCTAAACAAAATGCATCAAGTACTACGTTAAATAACCATTCATACGGCTTAACTAACAGTACAAAATACCATAAATGATCCGAACAAATATCATCATACCAACATCAATGTCTATTGCCTTAAGCAATAGTAATAGCATGATGTTCTTAGAAACCATGACATTTGTTTAGAAATGAACGTAACTAAGTCTACCACATTGCCTATTTTTCCAAAACAAATAATGAAACACCTACGAAGAATAAGCAAACTTCCTTGGATCACTCCCTCGAAAACCACACCACCCACGTCATGTCGTCACTAATTTGCATATGTTGAAATGAGTGGGTGAGCTTTAACAAGCTCAGTGAATGCAAAGAATTTCCACACGCAAACATGTCACCACGCAACATGGCCAATCATTTACTCACAGTTACCTTATTTTTAAGTCTAATGTCTTAAAGTGTTAAATCATGCATCATCTAGTAGTTCATTTTCATTACACATGCATACTCATTCAAGCACAGAACATAATCCACACAATTACATAAAACACGATAAACTGGGATAAGATGGCACTTGTGTTATGAAAAATATAGTGAACTCTATCATCGAACATCAGATACATGGATTTCTATTACACCACATAGACTCATAGAGTTAAACAAGTCCCAAAAGTGAATCATTTAGCTAACACTCTCCTTATTTACCCTTACATGTCCCATTGAATGGAGCTTAGCTCTCATTCATTATTCCTCCAAACATGTCCCAGGCCCTCAACGCCCAAAACCACTAAACATATAAGTGTGTACTGACAATCCTATTACATGCCAACTATATCCAATGGTTCCAAGGTCACAAGGCCATAATATCAGAAAATAACACACATTACTTATCGATTATTCGTTCCCTGGCACTGCATATTAGCATCTTTTGCCAAACACTAGCATAGTCATATAGTATACATTTTAGACATTCACTTTACACAATAGTCATTATAATCACATACCACTTTTCATGCACATTACATAACCACAAAATCTCAAGATAATTATGGATTCAAGGAAACTTACACTTGGAACTTAGAGTAGGGTCTTAGGCTACATCTAAATACCTAAATAGCACATGACTCGTGTTTACGAGTAGAAATTTCACACACTTACCACTTTATGCTTTTGCCAAAAAACCAAAAGCTCAACTAATGCTTCCCTAGCTCATAGAAAGCTTTAATGAATCTGAAGCTTTACACACATAAATCATACAATAACCATAGTCAAGTATCAACCAATAATTCACTCAAACCAATTAAAAGACAACCTTTAAGCTAAGCTCCCATGTAACTTAAACTATTAGCATAACAAATTTAAATTCTAATATCTTGGCCTACACTCAATATTTTTGCCCAAAATCAATTTTGTTCATCTAATTAATCATCTATGCCTAATTCACAACCTTCAAACTAGACAAATCGACTTAGTTCATTGTATCGACATTTTTTAACATCTTTTAGGTAATTTTCACAAAATGTATTAAAACATGAGAAATCATTAACAAAACTTCAAGGTAAGTTTAAAAACCTTCTATTCATTCCAAAAGAAGTTGAAAAACACTTTGAAAGTAAGCTTTTACTCAAAATCCCAAAATCCACCACTAATGGTTCAATTTTTGGCTTTTATTTAAAGCATGTGATTTGAGGGCTAATAATTCAGTTTTAGAGTCTAAATAACATTAAAAACCAATGGATACATGAATGATTACCTTTGTTGAAAGACTGAATGAGTTTTGACAAAGATTCAAAAACCCATGTTTGAATAATATGATGAAATCTATGCAGTTTTGGGTGTTTTTCTTGGGGATTTTGATGGTAATGACTTAGAAATGATAGGAAAGAAATGTATTGTGGTTTAGGAATCAAGAATCGAGTTGAAGATTAAGGGGTAACCGGAGGCATGCATAATGAAAGGGATAAAGATATTGACGTGAAAACATGTTGATATGGAAAAAATAGGTTCAATGTTACAAAATGGTAAAACTGCAAATAAATGCCTACTATTTTGACTTTGTTACAAATTAGTCTTTTCTCAAAATTAAGGGTTTTTAGAACACTTTTCCAAAAATTGATTAACAGTTAAGATGCTAAAGTCGAAAACATTATCGAGTACTAACCTTAAGAAATCGAGCTCATCTACGCTAAATTTCTTAAAATACCCCAAAAACTCCTAGGCCCTATTTTGGGGTGTTATAAGAAGGCTATTGAGAGGAAAGTGAATGGACTTATATGGTAATTATACCATATTTTAAGAAAGTGGATTGTGATGGATAAGTTTTATGGTAGTTTAAATGATTTAATAAGGTTAATATGGTAATTTAATAATTAAATGAAGATTTAAATAAAGAAATGATGAAACAAATATCATCTTTCTCATTCTTTCATTCTAAAACCTAAAACAAAATTAAAAGAGCTTGGTGTATTTGGCTAGCCTTGTTCTTGTGCATGGTATGTATAATTGTCCCATTTTTAATGATTTTTATGTTTTTGAGTTCGTTTTAGCTTAATCTAGTTGGCCCGGGGGTCAATTTGTAAAACTGTTAAAGTTTGAGGGACTTTCCATGGATGTTTTTAGTTAGGTTTTGATTTTAGTTGATGAATTATTAATCTTTATTATAAAATTAACATGTTCTGTTAAATAATTTTTGATGAATTTTGGAATTGGGGATTAAATTGGTAAAGGTATAAATCTATGGGTTTTATTGTGAATTTTTGATAAATGTGAGTTGCTTTAAGGTCCCTTGTAACATTTTTAAATTGGATTTAGGCTAAGTTATATTCAAGTTGTGAGTTTAAGGACTAAATTGTAAAAAGTCAAAGTATTAGGGGTAAATTTGTAATTTTGCATAATTATAAGTTATGGATTAAATTGAATCCTAAAAGTACTTAATTGAATGAAATTATTTATTAGATTAAGATAAACCATAATCAGATCTATATCGAGGAAAAGCTACAGCTTCAAACTAGTTCGAATATACTTTTACGCGCTAATTATCAAGGTAAGTTTGTATGAACTGTAATCATTTTAATGTTAGTTAAATTTGAATATTTATTATGTTGTTGTGATGTAAAAGGATTTGATTATGAATGTATCAATAATATGATGAATTGACAGATATCAAGTCCCGGTTGAACCTTAAGAATTATTAGGATACAAACGACAAGTCATTAGGGATTTTATGTTTCGGGTGCTGGTCTTGAATGTCCTACCAATGGCTGAGGTTTTGCATTTGTTGTAAATTATCTATAGCTTATGTGAGCGACATTGTGTAGCTTACATTCTGACCCATAGCTCATGTAAGCAGGCCCATTTAACAGCTCGTGCGAGCATTGATGCAAAGGAAAAGTTACGGTTATATGTAAATGCATAATAATATGTGTGAGCTTTCCCGAGTATCCGATGTAATTCTAGACGGTTCAACGGGTAAGAAAAGGAAATGAAATGGTAAGTATGTAAATAGATTGAATCATGACTTATGAAAAGGATTTATAAGCTAAATGATATATTTACCTATGGAATTTACTCATCCTATGGTTGATGTTATTTGTATCATGAACAAGTACAATAATTTATGAATTTGATGATATTTTATAGGCTTTTACTAAGCTTATGGCATTGGTAATGTTTTATACTTAATCTAGGAATTGTATTATTGGAAGTGGTAAGTTATGTTTAAAGTTTATACGAGCTTACTAAGCATTATTTGCTTTAATAGTTAGTTTCCTTTGTTTTATAGATTATCAGAAGCTGGATCAATTGGAAGCTCGTCGGAGACCTATCACACTATCTACAAAGAATTTTGACCGTTGTTGTGTATTTTTGCCAAGGTTAATAATGGCATGTATAGGTCATTTTGAATGGTATTTAGTGAATGTGTAAATGGTAATTTAGTATGTTTTTGTCTTTGAAGTTCATGTATGGTTGATGGACCTGTAATGCTTGTTAAGTTAGGTCATCTTGATCACCTTTAAGAATTTAAAATATATGACCTTTTGGTATGTTTGTAATGGCTTGAAAGTGGTCATTGTGATGGGTTTTGGTAGGAGTTTGAATTAGGTTATTATGTTTGGAAAAATGACAGGTTTTGGTAATTGATAATTTGATACAACTATGGTGCCTTTGAATGTCATATTGGTTAGGTAAGTTAGGATGTTTGAAATGGCTTGTTTAAGCGTGTTTGGATGATGTTTAAGTCCCTTTAAAGTGTGCACAAATGGATTGTTTAGTTATGCATGACTTAATTATGAAATGGCTTGATTTTAGGTAAAATTTTTGGTTCAAAAGGACTAGGACATTGGCTGTCACATGGCCGTGTAAGACACATTACCAAGTGACACGGTTGTGCATCATTGAAGAGTTTCTTAGTGTTCAAGACAGTGAGTTACACGACCTAGCACATGAGTGTGCGTGGTAACTCAGAGAGTTACACGACCTAGCACACGAGTGTATGTGGTAACTTAGAGAGTTACACGACCTAGCACACAGGCATGTGGGGCAACTTAATGAGTTACATGGGTGAGGACATGGGCTAGGACACGATCATGTGTCCCTTGTTCAAAAGTTACACGGCATAGGGTGATGTCACACGGCCATGTGACCCTTATTTTTTAAAATTTGTAACTTTTTCTCAAAACTTCTGTTTTGTTTCAAATTAGATCGGAATTGCTTCAAAGCTATTTTTAAGGCCTCGAGGGTGCTATTTAGGTAAAAAATGTATATGAATGATTGGTTTATAGTGTATTTAATTTATTTAAACATTATGATGTTAAATGTTTTCGATTGTATGCTAATCCTTTGTAACCCTAATTCGATGATAGAGATGGGTTAAGGGTGCTAAATTTAGTGGTATTAGAGTTACATTTAGTCGGTTCTTAAACTGAACGTAACATGTATGGAGTCTAGAACTACATGCCATTATATAACCTATGATAGTGTGATATCTCCTAAACCAAATTGAACTATGTTTTCGTATAGATAAGATGTCAGCCAATTAAGATGATTTCGATGAGGTTGAAAGTAACACGCAAGCCTCCATACACGGAGTATCTAGTTCTAGCATTGGGCCCGTAACTAAGGGTTGGGGAAGTGAGGCGAAAGAAGCCTTCTTCCAAATGATGTTTGGGTGGTTCTCTGAGTTCGTGAGAAAGAACTTGACATCTTAATGACCTCTACCCCCTCTCGTACCCCAACTTATCCCTATTATTCGTCAAGGTTTAACAAATATGTGTAAGCAAACCTCTAGTTAATAAAATTCAAAAATATAAGGCTGAAGAGTTCCGTAGTATAGCTGAAGAAGATCTTGAAAATACCAGGATTTGGTTAGAGAATCTTATGAGGCTTTTCGATGAATTACCTTGTACACCTAATGGATGTTTAAAGTGTACAGTATCTCTGTTGAAAGACTCAGTGTATCAGTGGTGGAATACCTTGATTTCGGTGGTACCGAAGGATCGTGTAGACTAGGATTTCTTTCAGACAAAATTTAGGAAGAAATATGTTAGTCAAGTGTTTCTTGATAAGAAACAAAAAAAAATTCTTGAATTGAAACAATATGACTATAGTCGAGTACGAAAGAGAATTTGTGCGACTCAGTAAATATGCTTGGGAATGTATACCATTAGAAACTATTATGTGTACCCAGTTTGAAGATGGTTTAAATGAAGATATCAAGTTGTTAGTTGGGATTCTAGAATTCAAATAATTCATGGATCGAACACATAAGGCTGAAGAACTCAGTAAAGTGAAAAGGAAACTAAATTCTGAGGCTCCTTTACACTAGTAAACGACCCATTGGAAAGTCATTTTCTTCTCCCTTAAAGAAATCAAAGGAATTTCACAACCGTTCATTAGCTTCAGTAGGATTCTTGGGGAGAGATAAAGTTTAGTAACATTCGAGTTTGAGACCTAAAACTACATCTGTAGCGAGTGTGGATAGTGTCTGAAACAGTAAACCTGAATACCAGCAATGCAATAGACGACATTTTGGGGAGTGTAGATTGAGAGATGGGTCGTGCTTTAAATGTGGTTCTTACAATCATTTCCTCAGAGATTTCCCTGAAAGATCTAATAAGGAAAAAGCTCAAAACACTTGTTCAAGTAACATAGCTATGAGACATAAACCACCTAAAAATAGTGGAAATATAGGTAACAGTCGAAGAGGGATGAAAGATTCTAGTGTTAGACTTGAGGCACGGGCACCAGCTAGGGCTTATGTGATTCGGGCTCGAGTGGAAGCTTCAGCACCTGATGTGATTACTGGTACATTTTCTATCTTTGAGACTAATGTTAATGCTTTGATTGAACCGGGGTCAACGCACTCATATATATGCACAACTTTAGTGTTGAATAAGAAAATACCTTTTGAGTCTATTGAGTTTGTGGTCAAAGTAACAAATCCTTCAAGTTAGTTTGTGTTTGTCGATAAAGTTTGTAAAAACTGTCCTTTGGTGATTCAGGATTGCAAGTTTTTGGCTGATTTCATGTTGTTACCATTTGATGAGTTTAATGTGATTCCGAGTATGGATTGGTTAACTTTGCATGATGCTGTTGTGAATTGTAGATGAAAGCATATTATGTTGGAATGCTAGAATGGTAATATAATTTGGGTTGAATCAGATAGATTTCATTGTGCATTTAATGTTATCTCAACTATGTCAGCGTAGAAATATGTTAGAAAGGGCTATGAGACGTACCAAGCTTATATATTTTATTCCAGGGTTTTAGAATTAAATTTGGAGTCGGTTTCGATTGTTTGTGAATTCCTGGATGTGTTCCAAGAAGAAATACTAGGGTTACTGCCGGTCAGAGAGGTTGAATTTTCTATTCAGTTAGTACCGGGGACTTCTTCGATACCGATAGCTCCGTATAGAATGGCACCTACAAAAATTAAAAGAGTTGAAAGCACAGTTGCAAGATTTGATAAACAGAGGCTTTGTTCGGCCTAGTTTTTCTCCCTGGGGTGCCCCTGTATTGTTTGTCAAGTAAAACGACGGGTCAATGCTTTAACAACCCATTTTTAAGTGGTGTTGGAAATAGTGGTTTTAAGGCCACAAATCTGACGAGTAAGTTCGTAAATATTATTATTTGTTATTTACGAGTAAAATATGGTTTAAAAAGGCTTTTGATATGGTAATGTATATTATATGAAAGATTAATTAAGCTCAAGTGGTAAGACCCTAAAGTCAAGTGGTTTTAGAAAAAGGGTATCAGGACCTCGTTTCTATAAACTGAGCCATAAATATTTTTATAAATATTTACGGGGTGTTATTAAGGTTGTAGTAAAGTTTCGTTGAGAAATGTTAATGTTTCGATTGTTAATTAAGCAAAAAGAACTAAATCATAAAAGTTAAAAAAGTCAATCGTTATTAGGTTAAATGTGTTAATTTATTAAAAAATCATAATTGGATGGCCTTAATGGATAATTTAGCCATACCTAATATGGCGGGATGATTTTAAGCTTTTAAATCTTTTAATTTTATATGTTTTATAAGTTAATTTATTATTATAATAAAGAAAAGGTTAAAATATATGAAACA
>CM025255.1:25011568-25055252 GCA_013677275.1 Gossypium schwendimanii
AAGCCGTAATTGAAAAAGATATATAGTTAAAGTAAAAAATAATAATAATAATAGAATTTAAAAAAAAAGGAGGAGAAGTATTGAAAGTTTCGTGATAGTATTCTTGTTTCCTGATCAAGCAAAGTTTGGTCTTCTATCTACTATCCTTAAAACGCCACCCTTCAAATCAATTTTATTTTTGTTTCAACCTACTTTACACTCAATACATTATTACCCTTGTTAACCACTTTGAAACCGACCCCAAAAGTAGCAAGTAAGTCTAAACGAGACGAAATACGAAATTAAGAGTGAAAGATTGAGAGGTAAAAGGCATGAGAGTTGCGAGCTTATTAAAGAGTAGAAAAAGCCTAAAAAGAGTGAAAACACGAGTATGAGTGAAAAAATTTATTTTCTTTCCGAGTGGAATTGTGAATTTTTTTAAGTGAGGTTTTTAATATTCTTATGTCTAGAAGCCCTAAAAGAAATATGGTGGAAAGACAACCTGTTCAGTATGTGCCGGACTTGAATTTACAAGCACTACTACGCGAGGTTGAACGATTGTTTGATCAAAAGTTTGAACCAATACAAGAAAGACTTAATCATGTGGAAGGAAGAGTCCAACGAGAAAGGACCCCTTTAAGTCCACCAAGAAAATGAGACCGAAGACGTGTTCAAGACGATGAATTCTCCGAGCCGAGTGAGGTCAAAAGTGACTAAGGCTCCAATGTAAGTGACCGAAGGAGATGCCAACATCATCGTGGCCAATGACAATGAGATAGGTACAATGTCTATCTCAAAAGTATTAAGTTAACCATTCTTCCATTCCAAGGCCGTTCAGACCTGGAGCTAATCTCGAGTGGGAGAAGAAATCGAGCTCGTGTTTGAGTGCCACAACTCCTTTGAGGCCAAAAAGGTTAAGTTGGCAGTGATCAAATTTTCTAATTATGCTATGATTTGGTGGGACAAACTTACCACGAGCCGGAGGTGGAATGGCGAGTGTCCTCTCAGCACTTGGGCCGAGATTAAATCTGTGATGCGCCAGAGGTTCATTCCCTAATATTATCACCGAGAGCTTTACCAAAAGCTCCAAAATCTTTCCCAAGGGATGAAAAGCCTAGAAGATTATTATAAAGAGATGGAAGTTGCCATGATTCAAGCGGACGTACAAGAAGACCGCAAGGCAACTATGGCTCGATTTTTGGCCAGACTTAATCGTGAAATAACCAATTTTGTGAAGTTGCAACACTATGTAGAGATTGTTGATATGGTGCACATGGCCATTAAGGTCGAGAATCAACTCAAGAAGAAAGGCTCTGTTCAGGGTTACTCCTCATCAAATGTGTCCAAATAGAGCCAAGGCGTGAATAAGAGTGCTTTAGCAAATCAAATAAAAGAACCAGCGGTAAAGGCTAAATCAACTAAACCTGTGGCGGAATCCAGAAAAGGCAAGGCTGTTGAGATTTTCAAAATCGATCAAGAGACATAAAGTACTTCAAGTGTCTCAAAAGGGGCCTCATGGCGAGCCAGTGCCCAAATCGGAGCACAATGGTGATTTGGCCCAACAGTGACATCGAATCAGAGGAGGAAGAAGAAAAAAATGAAAACGAGGCTGAAACCTCCACCGATGATGAAGAAGAGTTGGAGTATGAGGTTGAAGGTGAGATGCTTGTTGTGAAAAGGAGCCTAAGTACACAATGCACCAGAAGTGAACTGGCAACGAGAAAACCTGTTCCATACCCATTGCCTTGTTCAAGGGAAGGTATGTAGTTTGGTTATTGACGGAGGCAGTTATACGAATGTTGCAAGCACTCTTATGGTGGAAAAGCTTGCCTTACTGATGACTAAAAACCCAACCCCCTACAAGCTGCAATGGCTCAATGAAGGTGTCGAACTAAAGGTGACCAAACAAGCCCTAGTTTCATTTTTAATTGGAAAGTATCATGATGAAGTCCTATGTGACATGGTGCCTATGCATGTGGGCCATTTGTTACTTGGAAGATCATGGCAGTTTGACTGGAGAGTAAAACATGATGGATTTGCTAACCAATATGCTTTCAAGCACAATGGAAAAAACGTTACTTTGGCACCTCTCTCACCACAACAATTCTTGGAAGATCAATAACTATTAAAGTAATCTATGGAGCAAATGAGAAAAAAATAAGAAAATAAAAATGAAAAAGAAAGAAAATAAGAAAAATTGAGAGAAAAGAAATCGAGTTATGAGAAAAACAAGAGCGTTGAGAAAGAAAAAGAAAATGAAAATAAAAGAAAAATAAGTGAGAAAAAGAAAAGTGTTTTGATTAACCGTTGTCTTAGTGTTTCTTCATCATTTCAGGTTAATTAGAGCAAGGAGTTTCAATTACACTATATTTCCAAGGAGAGAAGGTTTGTGTTGAATGAAAAAGGTAAAACTGATCTTTACTTTCCTGCTCCTAAAGGTAAACAAGCTATGACTTTTGAAAATTTTAAGACATCTTTGCTTTATTCGGATGATGACGAAAACTTTGTTGATGTTTTGGTTTTTGAAAATTACTTGGATCCTGTTGTGGTTAATTGTTCTAATTTGCTTGATTATGATATATTTGTTTTGGTTGATGATAAGGTGATTCTTGTTTGTGGAAAATGTGATGTTAATGAATTCGTTGGCGAGAATATAGCCAAACTACGATTGCAAGGTTCAAGTATGCGGAATCATGAATCATGTGAATATTTTCATTTGCCTGTTTGTGATGAAGACTTACATTTCTTGACTCATTGCTCGCATTCCATTTATTTAAACAATGACTTGTGGAAGCAATTTGAGATGTTCGAATGCCTTAAAACATATTCATTTTTGTTCCAATCATTTGATGAGACATTGACATGTAAGGCGTTTTGTTCACTTGGCTATAAAAATGGTGTTTTGAATCTGCCCTTTTACATGAATCATACTTGTCTTGATACGATTATGCATGATATACTTGTTGTTTTGGATAACTTTTTGTTGTCTTATGGTTATCCATTTCAATTGATTCATTTGTCATCTCTACTGCCAAATATGGCAAGTCAAATTGAAAAGGTAAGACTAACTCTTACTTAGCATTCAGCCATCAACCATCTATTTTTGAATCGAAAAGGATTGGTTAATCTTTAGCTTATCAATTTCTTAATCCTTTACTCTTTGATGATGATGATGTGTTTTCTTGTCAAGTGGTGACTTTCTTTCAGGCCTTCGTGAGACCATTCACACTATTCGTCCAAGAAGAGCCGCATAAGAAGAAATATTTTCAAGTGAACAAATTGCTCGACTTGAGGACAAGTCGTTTCGAAGAAGGGGGATGATGTCTTAAGCTGAATTAATGTGTCCTAAAAAGGGGATCAATTTGCTGAATTTATTGGTGCAGGTACATGCTTGGAACAGTATTAAAGAGAGGAGAATGAACTTGGTTAAGTGCAAGAAGCTGAATTAAACACTAGCAGTTGTTTTGAGCTTCTCCAAGTGGCTGTTCATGGAGTTCAATGGCCAAGATACTGTTCACATTAAGTCCCATAAGTTCACAACATTTTCACACCTTGGTGGCTGTCCAAATCTATCCTTTCACACCATAAGGCCGTTTGGATCCAAGAGTTCACACACAAGGCTATTCGTGCGCCTCAATGCACATTAAGTTTGTTGGAGCTCATTCGGCTACCCAAGGCTTAATTAATGACGTGAATCAAAGTCCTTTATCTACTTAATCATTGAACACTTCAAGCTGAATTCATCAGCTCATTTATTAAGCTGAATTGGAAGACTAAATGGACTGTCTATTGCCATCTCTTAGGCCTAAAGTTCAAAAAAGGACTTGTAAACATTAAGTAACTTAGTCCAGCTCATTAGTAGATAGGTTAAGCTGATTGAAGTGTTCTAGAATCTGCCCATTGATGTCTCCCATGCTAGGAAGCTTCAAGGAAGCTTCAAGGGACATATTAGGAAGGTGCTAAGAAGTTTCAACTCATTAAGTTACTGCGTATCCATTAGGCTACCCAAAGTGCCTATTCGGCTAGCCTAGTTTTCTAACTATAAATACTTTGCTATTTCTATGTAATAGGGACTTTTTGCCATATTATTGAATGAACATTGCTCTTGTGAGGTTTTCTTCCTCTCTATTTTGTTTCAGTCTCGATTGACTTATCCAGCTTGCTACTGGCGTCAACCCAAACTCCTTCCTAAACATATGACCAACTTTGGTGTGGCATTCATCCATCAATTTATACCTTTGGTTCCTACCTCTTTAGGTAACACGTTAAGGTCCATTTTCTATCATCCACTTAACCTCCTTAAGCGATATAAGTCCTGGGGCAATACTCCTTATATTATTGAATCGTTCTTGGAGGTTGATTTTATTTTTCCATTCCATCCTATCTATCAGCTATTTACCTTATTTCTTTGTTAAACCGAACCTACCAAAAATCATACCTAGCCTATCATTTGAACCCCTTTGTCAACTTCTACTCATATTTAGTCTAATATGTCTTTTTCTCAAACCGAACAATAATTCCTCAATGAGGATCGGGCAATTTAGGCGATTCGACCCAACATCACCGAGTCGGTTCACATCACAAATATGTATTGCTACTCGAAACATTCTTCCCATAACAGAATTATGCAAAAGAGTAGGAGTACACATGGATTTACTAGAGAAAGAGATGAACCCTCCAAAGAAATTATTGGGATATGACTTCACAGAAAACAGAAGGAAAAGAGGAGAAAACACGGACTCCAAGATGGGGATGAATAAGGAAGTTTGTTTAATTTTCTTATAAACAATATGTACAAATATATGCTTGGCTGATACATATAGGACAATTTATTTGAATTATTTTTTTAGGATATTAATTTTAGATAATTTTTAGGAGTACTGCTGATAATAGATTTTATATATTTATTTTGTTTTTCTTGTTTTCTGTGTAGGAACCCCACATGAAAAAGACAACATATTTGAACTCACAACAAACTAGGAAGGAAGCACGAACCATTAGACCAATGCAATGTCATGATCAATCAGGTAACTTCTTTCCTCATTTTTTAGGGCTACACATTAAGGACAATGTGTTATCTAAACTGGGGGAGTAACATAGGAAGTTTGCTTTTAATTTTTATTGTCAAATGTGTGCTTGAGCTTGTAAAAATACAAGTGATTGGTTAGGAACATGTAAATAGGTTGATTGTGCTTTCTATAAACTTGACATGATAATGAATTATTTTAATTTTATTATTATACTATTAAGTTCTATATATTACACTGGTAATAGGTAGTGAGTAATTAAATATACCAAATGATATAGAGAATTTAAGGAAACAATCATGTATGTATGATAAATAGTTGAATTTGTGATCATTTGATTAATTAAATTTGAGAACATTGAGATACCTAGGGATGACCTAAGGCATTGGTTGGTAAACACCTAGAGCCAAAAAGCTAACCCTATTTATTCATTCTTAGTCCCTATTTTGAGCCAAAAAACACTTCTTGATGAGCCTTCAAACAAAACTCGAGCCAAAAACGTTAATTTGTATTTACCTTTTTTTTTTCTTTGGTCCTAAACTACACGACTATAGATGTCTATCCATATGTATTGAGGGTTAAGTAGATACATCACGGTGGATTTTATAAAAACAAAAGTGAAAGAGGAACAATTAGTGTGACATAGTGATTATAGGTTGGCCGATATGTGCAACAAAAGAAAATTTCAAAAAGAAAACCAAAACGAGTAGAAAAAGTACATGAAAAACAAAAGCATTGTGAGTGAGATGTATGAAAAAGATAAAAATGTGACAAAGTCACAAAAGTAGAAAAGCTCAGTCATTGATGCACACAAACTCATGAGCTAGCCGTAATTGCTATATTATGTTGTAACTTCCTATGTGGAGAAAGAAATAAGGTGAAAGAAGTAGAAATAAGGCAATGAGCGCGCAATGGTTACTAAGGGGGAAGAATAGGGAACAAGATGATTTGCTAAACTATTTTTGTGCTTGGAATTATTTTGATGCTTCCTGTTCTTGAATTCCATACCTGTCCTAAGCCTCAGAACATTACAAGCCAAAAAGTCCTATGTGACCTAGGTAGACGTATTCATGAATTGACATCATATTAAGTAATTGCATTTACGACTACTTGTATTCTGCTAGAATAATCAAATTAAATATATGATTTATTGATGGACGCATATATTCGAAAACTTTAAAGCTTGTATACTTTGTAATATACTAAACTTAGATGTTTGATATTGAATGTTGTAAGTTATTTATATATCATGTAACACCCCAAAATCCAGCCTAAAAGTTTTGAATGGATTCTGAAGCTCACATTGGACACCGAAATGGCCTAGAACAAAATGCTATTCCAAATTCTAAAAATTTTCTGAAAACCAGTTTTGGTCATGTTTAAAAAAATTCAATAGTAAGCTTTACTTAGATTTTTCAAATAGTACTTTAATTATAGATAAAAATAAATTAAATCCAAACTAAAAGTTTCCTGATTAACTTTGTTAACATATCGAATTTAGCAATTTTTTAACTGAAGTTCAAAACAAATATTGCAGCTGTTACACCCCTAACCATATCCGTCACCTGAATAGGGTTACGAAGCATTACCATACAAACAAAACATAAAAAAATTCATTTAATATATCATTGTAAATGTAATCTAATACAACCAATAACATAAAAAAACGTCCCTTAATCGAGCCATTGAGGCGCTAGAAATACCTTAGAAACAATCTGGGACTAAATTAGAAACATTTGGAAAGTTTAAGAAAATATTAGAAAAATTGGAAGGTAGCGGGCGAGTGGCCAAGCCGTGTAACTCTCGAAATAGCCACACATGCCTATGTGCCAGGCCATCTGCGAAGCCATGTAACAGCCTGACTTGCATGCACTGAAACCTACAGGGGACACACGGTCATGTCACTTGGCCATGTGTCACACACGGCTGAGTCACGCGCCTGTGTATCAGGGTGTGTGGACATGAATGTGCTCAAAAACAAGTCATTTCCATCACCAATACAGACAACCATCTAAAGGCCTTTAACACACCTAATCAAAGCATCAAAATCTGTCCGAAACCAACATGAAATGACCAATTCAGTAGTCTAAACCCATTCAACCAATATGCTATACAAGGCACTTGAAATGCAACATTCAAACTTACCTAAATATATGTACACTATACCTCATTTCAACTTATACACATATAGTTCAGTACCATTTCCAAAACATACCATAACTTGACCATATTGAGATCAATTCATCACAACCACTTTAGCTATTCAAACATGCATCAGCACATTACCACATTAACATATACTAGTAAGGCATCTAAAATTACCAAAATGACACAAACCAACCAACATCAAATGGTACCAAAACAACTTATACCAGCCAATATCATCAACTAACATTCAATTAGATACCAACACAAGTCCACCTATACATGCCAGTATAACCTTGGCCAAAACGTAAAAAACTACTGATATATTCACTGAATAGTGTGATAGATCTCTGACGAGCTTCCAAACCTGTCGAGCTTCCAGTTATCTATAAACCATGGGAAAGAAGACTACGTAAGCACATAATACTTACTAAGTTCATAAAACATGAACATAACTTACCATTTCAATACATAACATTAAGATTAAGCATAATATAACACAACCACAAGCTTGGCACGAGCCTAAGCACTATCAACAACACATGTTAGTGCATTCAAACATAATTTACTTAAATTTAACATAAGGTAAGCCTTTATACATGAACATGCTTCATTTGAATTCATAATTTTCATTAACATAAGCATACTTCCGTTGAAGCTTACCATTTTAATCCTTTTCATATTTACACGGTATAGTTCATTTGAACACTTACCGATCCTTTCCTTTTCATGCCCGTTGAACCATTTAGAATATCATCGGATACTTGGGAAAGCTCACATGAAGTGTGCTAAACATAAAATCATAACCTTTCCTTTACATCGTTGCTCACACGAACTATGAAATGGGCCTACTCACACGAGTTGTGGGTCAGAATGTAAGTTACACGATGCTACTCACACGAGCTGTGGAGTATCCGTAACAAATGCAAGACCTTAGACATCAATAGGACGTTCAAGACCAGCACCCGAAACATGAAAACCCTAATGACATGTCATTTGTATCCTATTAATTCCTAAGCTTCAAGCGGGGCTCGATAACCGACATGGCATTGTTGGGTATTCATCATTCAATTATATGACAATTAACATAATAACATATAATCGAAAATAGCATTAGAAATGATACTTATTCATACGAACTTACCTCGACGATTAGAGAGTGAAAACGAAGTCAATTAATCTGAAGCTTTAGCTTTTCCCTGATCTAAATCTTTATGAGGTCTATCTTGATCTAAATAGACAAATTCAATCCATTTAATACTTCTATTATTCAATTCAATCCATATTTCATATTTTTGCAAAATTACTATTTTACCCCCTAACATTTTAACTTTTCACAATTTAGTCCTTAAGCTCATAAACAGAAATTTAAACATTTTCATCCTTTTCTCATGCTAGCCGAATTATCTAGGGGCCTAAATCAATCCATACAAATCATCATTTCATAATTTTACCATGAACTTTTACCATTTTTACAAATAATTCCCTAAATGTTATTTTCATAAAAAATCACTTTACAAAACTTGTTTATTTATTAACAATGACTCAGAATCTACCATCAAATATCAAGAATCATACAAGAGCATTCATGGCAAAACACTAAACCTTTAACAGTTTTACAAATTGATCCTCGGGCTAGCTAGACTAAGTTACAATGATCCTAAAAACATAAAAATCATTAAAAGCGAACTAAAAATCATTTACATGCAAGCAATTGTTTGAGCCGAATGAAAGAACCCTAAAATGGCTTTCTATCCTTCAAATTTTGGTGAAGAAAACATTTAGAGAAAATGAATGAATTTTTGTTTTAATTAATTTAACCTTTATTTACCTAATTACCAAAATAACCTTTAAAAACTTTAATAATTTCAATAAAACCTTGCCATATAATTCCACTAACTAAACTATTGGTCTAATTACCATCTAAGGCCACTCACTTCAAAGTTTCATAACCATTTGACCCTTTTTACTAAGACAACTCCACTTTTGCACCTTTTACGATTTAGACCTTTTTTACGTATTAAACATGCAAACGTCAAAATTTATTACCGAATTTTTTGTACGACCTTATTGACATTCCAAAAACATTAAAATAATAATAAAATAAAATTTTACTCATCGAACTTGGGGTCTCGAAACCACTATTCTGATTTCACTAAAAACGGGCTGTTACAACAGCGAAAAATATAACATTTTACTTTTATTTGAATTCCATAAATCAACACCTAAAACTTGAACGTTTATTTAAAAAGAGAAACAATTCAGTTAGCTAATGCCCATGCATGAAATCACTAACTAGCTCTAAACCAAGAACCTATACCATAGTTTATATAAATTATTTACAAATCTGATTGAAAAGCAATTATTTTATCTTAAAAAACCCTAAACCAAATCAAGATGAGAAACTTTGAAACCTCCAATTTGTTGTCTCTGAGTCCTAACCACACGAGTTACCTAGAAAGAGTAGACTAAGGGTGTAAGCTTTAAAGTTTAGTGTGAGTCTAAAATAAATGTAAATAGGAAGAGTCGAAAAGACGATCAAACATATAGAAACCTGAAATCACCCATGATAAATAAACACATAAAATAATGCACTTCAATTCACAAATATTACAACATCCATATGTAAGACATACTCAAATGCGTGACAAATGCAAGAAAATCCCTCACAACCAACAAATCACACCAACTCTGTCCATCTTGCACACCAAATAAGGTACACTAGACCCTTCCATCCACTACACACCAATTTGTGTTATGGTGGACCCATCCAATCGGTACACCTTAAAATGGTCACGGGCCACTCCAATGTTATGCAATCAAGCTGCCAACATTGTTATGGATTTACTGCCAAATTAAGTCAATGCTACTTAATTGCCAAATCGAATTTCCTTCTCTTCATAACCAGGTCCCAACCATAATGCAAATGCAAATAGTCTAATTAGCACATCTAGACAATTGTAACCTACACGAATAATAGAATTAAAGCATATGTATACATTCAACAATAAGTAATAGTATCCCAATCACTCCTACAAAGGCTTCAACATGCAACGAATCACTCAGGGACTAAATGAATCAATTTGTGAAAAATGGTAAAAACAATAAAAATAGGACCATAAGACCATGTGGGAGGGTTCAAACTGTGTTATAGTGGTATACGACCGTGTGGCTATGATACAAGGCTGTGTGACTGAGTTACATGGTCGTATGGATAGAGCATATAACTCTCTTTGCTCGTGTGACAATTTCACAAATAAGAAGCAGGGGAGACACAGTCGTGTGAAAACCCCAAGGCCGTACGTGATCGAAAAATTTTCCATCAGAGGTCACACGGCCATCTGGCAACACGTGTGACCTACCCTGGACGGTGTGCTCAAAAAATAAACCCAACGTATACAGTGGCAATTGGCCATGTGAACCATCCATGTGCAGCACACACCCATCTAGGGAGTTTGTTTGGTCCAAAATCACACTCGAATGGCCGCAAAACATGAAATTTAAATCACCGAAATGACCACCTATTACAAGTGTGAAGAATACACACCTAAAACGGGATTCCAAAGCGCCAAATATTGACTAATTTACCTCTACTCTACTGATCTAAAAACTCAATTTCACATACATACTAAACCTATACGAATTTTGGCCAACCAATATAAATGGAACGAAGAAAAATTGATCTAAAAACTCAAAAGACAACACTTACCTATTCAAAACCTTGATGAGGAAAAATGTGGAAGAACAAATGAGACTTTAAAGAGGCAACAATACCTAAGGCTTAAGCGCAAAGAAAATATGGCGTAAGATTACTAAAATTTTGAGGTGCACCAGCGGAGAAAGAAGAAGAACAAAAATTGAAAAAAAACAAAGAATAAAAGAAAAGAAAATACATTGACAAAGAGGCACAAACCAAAAAATGGGAAAGTAGAGGAGAGGGGGACGAATCTATACGAAATTTTAAGGATTCTCCTTATCATTTTTTGAAAAGAATAAAATAAAATAAAATAAACAAAATCCTAACCTATTAGGTTTTCCAAATTTGAAGCCAAAATAAATTCCATTAAGAACACGTAGGGATTCGAACATAAGACCTAAGGGTAAGCTGACTCCTTACCACTAAACCAGCAGGCTCATTCTTATCTCTAAGATGCAGAGATAAACTTAAAAGTCTAACCGCACCCACTGACTCAACCAACAAACCTTTGTACTATACATGTTCAAGATGAAAATACCCAATTATGTGTCAATCTTCTAACCCCATTTCTGAGATGTGACATATCATGCCAGGATTATGTGTCAAAATGAAAATACCCAATTATGTACTCCAAAACCAATCTTTGTACTATACATGTTAAAGATTCATCTTTTACTTTTTTGTTTTTGTCGTGTTTTGCTTAAAGACAAGCAATGACTTAAGTGTGGGAGAGTTTGATATGTCATAATTTAATGTAGCAGATAAAACTAGTTTTTGTACTCGAGGAGCTTGAATACGAGTTTATGTTTTCTTATTTTAGATAAATTCAATAAAAAGTGCATTTTGAGTCTTTTATTGCTAAGGCCTAAAGGAGAACTAACGTACTTAGTAAGTGTGTAGGAGACCATTCAAAGGCGTAGGGACTCAAAGATGGTCGTTCTGTTGTAACACAGGGAGTTCGATGTCGCAACATAGGGAGCAAAATGCCATGATTATTATACTGTCTTGGTTGTCGCGACATAGCCAAGGGATGTCGTGACACATCTTTGAAGCTACTCATGAACCATACATGCTACCTCGATGTCGCGACACAGGGATTAGAGTGTCGCAATATCAGTCCTGTACAAGAAGCACTTTCGAGCTAAGAGCATTTTGGTCCACAAAATGGAAATTAATACACAAGAATGTTAGCTGACCTAGGGTGTCAAACAACAACAACCCTAAACTATAGAAATAGGCTTTTAAAACACTTGTTGGGGACAAATTTTCATACTTTAAGTTTTTCTTTGTAATTTTAGTTTTTAGTTTTCCTTTCTTTTAGACTTTAGGTTTACTTTCAGTTCAGTTCTATATTGTGTTCTTGGGAGAACTTAGTTGTAATTGTGATCAAACTACTGTAGATTCTATGTTTCAATCAATACAATTCAAGATTCTCTTAAACTTTTCTCTTGATTCATTAATTATGAATGTAACACCCTATACCTGGCTCGATCGTCGAGCCCAAATACTAGGACGCTACACCACCATTTCGCATCATGTCCATCTCAAATCGTCATGTTCTTACACATGCATCTTTTTTTATTTAACATAACATTCACATGAATTGTAAGACATACATTTACTTTCTATTAGTAAAATATGTCAAGCATTCATTAAATAAACATAAAATAAGTACTAAACTTGCATTAGGACTAGTTAGCAAAATTTTCCCAAAACATTTACGTAGGTATCGATACTGAAAAGGTGGTATCGATACCACTTGAAAAATTGATACCGAAATAGATTACTATTTCTCGTAATAAAAACCAAACAATCAGAAAATATCGATACTATAGAACAAGAATCGATAATTTCACCTCGAGTATTGACACTTGTGATAAAATATCGATACAAACTAGCAAAATTGACATCTTGTACTTTAAAAATTCTAGAGGTATCATTTTTAGAATCCAAATAACAATACCTCTACTCCAAACCCTAAAAACACAACATACCTCAGCAAATAAATCATACCAAAATAGTTCTAAACGACATACATCAATTACCTCATAAGATAACTACCAAAATTATCCAAATAGTAGTCTGAAACATCATATTTTAAATCCACAAATCATTAAGCTTAATAGGCATACAATTAACTAAAAACCATAGAAAAACCGATATAAAATCTACCACATTGCCTTTTATTCCCAAAATACAAATAATAAAAGAACACCTACTAATAGAAACTAAGTCTCTGGCTTGGATCACCCCTCGAGAGCACATTGCTCACACCAACACTACTTATCTACAATGGTTAAAAGGGAGTGGGTGAGCTTAACAAGCTCAGTGAATGCTCTAAACAACCACTACACAAACAAGTCAAGTTGCATTGACTAAGTAGACATGTAACATATTGACAACATATTTAATTGTAGGGTCATATTTTCACACATTTAATCATCTTCCATTTATATCCATTTATACCCTTACACATTTATCCCTTTAATCGTATGATTATTTAAGCATATACCATAGCACATATAAACCATAATTTAATAATATTCAATCATATTATAAGATAGTTTGGTTCTTAAGGTTATTAAACATAATGTGGACTCTATCACCACATATCGATACACGAATCACCAACACACCAATAATGACTATTAGAGTCGTACATGTCCCATAAATGAAGCGTATAGCTAACAATCTCCAACACATAAAACACACATAGTAGGGTGACTAGAGCTTATCTCACATTCCCTTATCTCTCAAAAAACTATCCCTTGGCCTCAACACCCCATAAACCACGTCACAAAGGTGAGTACTCACAATCTTATGGCATGCCAAATAAATCAAACGGTCTCATAATAACACAGGGCAAAAATATCCACATTTGATCACATATTCACTGTCACATGGCATGAGCAACACAACATTATTTTCACTTTCACATTAGTCATCATAAGCTTATAGCATATGTCATAGTATCTCATATATGTTCACAATTTCACAAGCATACATATATCACATATATGTTCATCATATCCAAACCTTAAAAACACAACATATATCAACATATAAATCATAATAAAATAGTTCTAAAGGACATGCATCAATTATCTCATAAAATAACCACCAAAATGTTCTATATAGCACTCCCAAATATCATATTTTAAGTCCAAAAATCATTAGGATTAATAGGCATGTAATCAACTAAAAATCATAGCGAAACCAATATAAAATCTACCACATTGCCTTTTATTCCCAAAACATAAATAATAAAAGAACAACTAATAATAGCAATTAAGTCTTTAGCTTGGATCATCCATTGAGACGACACTGCTCACACCGCCACTACTTATCTGCAATGGTTATAAAAGAATAGGTGAGCGTAACAAGCTTAGTGAATGCTCTGAACAACCACTACACAAACAAGTCACCCTGTATTGACTAAGTGGACATGTAACATATTCACAATATATTTAACTCCAGTATCGTATTTTCACACATTTAATCATCTTCCATTTATATCCATTTATACCCTTACACATTTATCCCTTTAACACATGATTATTTAAGCATATACCATAGCACATATAAACCATAATTTCATCACATTCAATCATATTATAAGATAGTTTGGTTCTTGAGGTTATGAAGCATAATGTGGACTCTATCACTACACATCGGTTACATGAATCTTTAGCACACCAATAATGACTGTTAGAGTCGTATATGTCCCATAAATGACGCGTATAGCTAACACTCTCCAACACACAAAACACACATATCAGGGTGAATGAAGCTTAGCTCACATTCCCTTATCTCTCAAAAAACTATCCCTTGGCCTCAACACCCCATAAACCACATCACAAAGGTGAGCACTCACAATCCTATGGCATGCCAAATAAATCAAACGGTGTTATAATAACACAGGGCCAAAATATCCACATTTGATTACATATTTACTTAACAATTTTCTGCACATATTCACTGTCACATGGCATGAACAACACTCCCTCATTTTCATTTTCACATCAATCATCATAAGCTTATAGCATATGTCATAGAATCTCATATATGTTCACAATTTCACAAGTATACATATATCACATATATGTTTATAATTTCCAAACCTAAAAAACACAACATATATTAATATATAAATCATACCAAAATAGTTCTAAATGACATGAATCAATTAACTCATAAAATAACCACCAAAATGTTCCATATAGCACTCCCAAACATCATATTTTAAGTCCACAAATCATTAATCTTAATAGGCATGCAATCAACTAAAAATCATAGCAAAATCGATATAAAATCTACCACATTTCCTTTTATTCCCAAAACACAAATAATGAAAGAACACCTACTAAAAGAAATTAAATCTTTAGCTTGGATCACCCCTCGAGATAACTCTGCTCACACCGGCACTACTTATCTGCAATTGTTATAAAAGAATGGGTGAGCTTAACAAGCTCAGTGAATGCTCTAAACAACCACTACGAAAACAAGTCACCTTGCATTAACTAAGAAGACATGTAACATATCCACAACATCTTTAACTCCAGTATCATATTTTCACACAGTTAATCATCTTCCATTTATATCCATTTATAACCTTACACACTTTAACCACATGATTATTTAAGCATATACCTGGCACATCTAAACCATAATTGAATCACATTCAATCATATTATAAGAGAGTTTCGTTTTTGAGGTTATGAAACATAATGTGGACTCTATCACAACACATCAGATACACAAATCTCCAACACACCAATAATGACTGTTAGAGTCGTACGTGTCCGATAAATGAAGCGTATAGCTAACACTATCCAACACACAAAACACACATATTAGGGTGACTAGAGCTTAGCTCACATTCCCTTATCTCTTAAAAAACTATCCTTAAGCCTCAACACCTCATAAACCTCAATTTGTTTTACTCACTCTTATTTCAACTTGTTTTCTTGATCAATAATACGATGGAGCAAACAAAGAATTACTGATCTACTCAACATTTTCAAACATTGGAGTGATACTTATAATTTTTCCATGATATTCATTATTACACATTGTCGGTTTACATAATTTATGTTTAAGTATTCCTAAATGTATTAAAAGAAACCTACAATGGACTGATTACAATTATAAATAGGGGATTCTACTTTTAGAAATAAATTTTCACACAACTATCCTAAACTAAACATACCGATTCACCTACCACAATTTTCTAATTTTATCGAAGAATTATGATCCTCATCGAATATCATAGGTAATAATATATTTGTCATGGTCTGGTAGTTACTTGGCATTTGTATTTAATGGAAAAATGATTGAAAAAATGCATGAATATTAAAACATATATCTATTGCATACTATATTTACAACACAACACCCCCCAAACCTAAGTGATGTGTTGTCCTCAATGCATGAACAATGAAACATTTCAAAATGCAAGAAGAATAACTTACAAATATAAAAATGCAAGGACAACCAAATATGAATGCATGAAACATATGTTATAAAATGAAAAAAATACAAATGAAAGTAAAAACAAAAGCTTAGAAGGAATTTGGGTTACTGTAATTGGGTTGGGTTGATTTTTTGGCAGTGCATTTGTAGCGTTCTTTCCTTTCCACTCCACCAGCATCATCTCGAACTAATTCCCAGCAGCTTGCCTATAGCACTTCCTTCCTAGCTGGTTAATTGGAACCTCTTCTTCATCATGAATATCTGAGTTTGTGAGATCATCAATCAGTTGATGAATCGCATGCTCTTGCTCAGTCATAGGTGTAGTGGGTTTTGAGTGTAGTGGCAGTTGTAGCAGATGTAGAAGTTTGAGTCATATCAGCTTCATCCTTATCAAATTCAATATGCATGGATTGAGTTTTCTCCTTTTCTTCCTATTTTTTATGCTCTTCTTCTCTACAATGGTTTCTTCTCCATCTTCATCATCATCTTTTGGCTCCAAAAAAATTCTTTAGGAAAAAAATGGAATATAGGCATAGGTCGGGTAAAGTTCTTTTGAAGAGATTTCTTAATGGCTTTGTCTCATCGTCTGACATATCCCCAAAATAGAATCTTTTCTTTTTGAGTTTAGCCAAGATCAGTCACTATCCTTTGTTGTTATTTTTATATCATCCAAAATTATTATTGTAACATCTTAAGAGCAACAATCACTTTCTACTCAAAGTCACTGTGAGATGTTTTTGGAATAACAATAGTAGTCATATGTGGAGAAGTTATGGATGTAGAGCCAGGATGCTTTGGCAATTGCTCCCCTAAATATCTCAGGGCAAATTGCTTGGTTATGGCTCATTTATTGGAGATTTTATCTTCATTTGCTTGAGTAGAAACCTTTACTCTCTAACACAGTCCCGTAATGAACAACGAAAATTTTAAGGTACCTGCATTAGTGGTGGACTTCTAAAAAATAATTTTTCCAACATTTATCTTTCTTCTAGTCATAATCGAGTGGAGCAACAACTTGTGTTCCTTAGAAATAGTAGATTTGTTTGTAGAAGGGATAATACGAGATTTAAGGAAATGATACCCCTACATTGAGGCTTCAAAGTTACACGGTCGATGGTGTAGCAATTATTTTGAGAAACTGTCCATGTCGTTCCTTCTACATGTAAATCTATCAAAACTTGGATGAGTCCTTCAATTGTCATTATCTTGACAAATTGAGAGTGTTCATCAGGGCCTTCAGGTAACCCATATTGCACATTGATTGAGTCTTCATCAAATAACAACAAAACACTGTGCACATAGATGAAAGCATTTTCAAGAGAGGATATCATCAGGGTGGAGACAGAAGATTTGCCACCCGTGTTTCTCCACAACAAGTAAGATGACTTTAGAATAGTCTATAATGGGGGCATCTTGGAAAAGGGAACCTTTTTCCATGCAAAAAGGTTGCTTTGATATGTTCTTCTTATATTTTTTTTCGTGATTTTGCGAAAGAATGTTCGCGGGTACATAAAGGTGGAAGAAGATAGTGCTTGGCGAGCCATTTAAGAGAAAATAGTAACTGAAAAATGAAAACGGTGAGACCTTTAGACAAAGAAGGGTGAAGAAGATTAAACGGAAAGTAAGTTGAAAAGAATTAAATCGAATAGGGTGAAATGTGGGAGAAAATATAGCAGTGACGTGGGGGATAAGATTAACTTGGAATTGTGCCCTGACATAGAAAAAAGAAAAATTGAGTGGGAAAAAGAAAATTAATAGAAAAAATATTAAACTAAAATTAACTAATATATCAAATTGGTTGATTTCTACTAACTTGGGTTGTAATGTGCCTGCAACAAAAGAAAATAAAAGTTAAGTAAACTTATTGAATAAACTAAACAAAGAATGTAAAAATAAAGTAAATGAATAAAAACAATGCAAGGCAGAAATATTAAGTACTTCCGAAAGTGATGGAATTTTTGTCACGAATTATAGGAGCTCCAAAGTAATGTTTTAATCGTTGACCATTGACTTTGAAAGTAGAACCAGTCTTACCATCTTTTACTTCTACAACTCCATGAGGATAGATATGCACTATCTGGAATGGGCCAAACCAATGAGATTTTCATTCGCTAGGAAACAATTTAAGCCTGGAATTAAAAAATAAGACTTGTTGTCCAGATGCAAATTATCGTGGCAAAATCTTGTTGTCATGCCATTGTTTAGTCTTTTCTTTGTACAGCTTGGCATTTTCATAAGATTGTGCTCTAAACTCTTCCATCTCATTCAACTTTAATAAGCAGCTAGTACCAGCAGCTTTCCAATCCATATTCAATTTCTTAATTGCCCAATATGTCTTATGTTCAAGTTTAACAGGAAAATGACAAGGTTTCTCATAAACAAGCTTGAAAGGTGACATCCCTAATGGTGTCTTGAATGCATTTCGATATGCCCACAAAGCTTCATCCAGTCTGGATGACCAATCTTTGCGGGTGGGATTGACTACCTTCTCCAGAATTTGTTTAATCTCTCTATTAAAGACTTTTGCTTATCCATTTGTCTTGGGATGGTATCCCATGGCAATTTTATGTTTAACTCCATATCTATTCAGAGCATTAACAACTAAATTGCAGTCAAAGTGTGAACCTTTATCACTAATCAGACCACAAAAGGTACCAAACCTGGTAAAAATATTCTTATGTAGGTATTTCAGTACCGATTTGGCATCATTCGTTGGTAGATCAATAGCCTCAACCCACTTGGAGACATAATCAATAGCTACAAGTATGTATACATCACCCCAAGAACATGGAAATGGACTCATAAAACCAATTCCCATACATAAAATAGTTCCACTTCTAAAATAGTTTGCAAGGACATTTCATACCTCACCAATAGATTTCCAGTTCTTTGACAACGATCGCAAGCTTGAAAAAATTCATGAGCATCTTTAAACATGTTGGGCCAATAAAAACTAGATTTGTAACACCCCTAACCCATATCTATTGCCAAAATAGGGTTACGGAGCATTACTATAAAATCGTAACATTAAAACATACATTTCCAAACATTAATATAAACATAGCATAATCCATTCATGTACATGCATATCGAGCCCTCGAAGCCTTAGAAACACTTTAGAAATGAATCATGACTAAATCATAAACATTTGAAACATTGAGGAAAAAGTTAGAAATTTTAAACTGCAAGGGTCACACGACCATGTGGCTAGAACATGTCACTCACACAGCTGAGACATAGGCTTGTGTCTCTAGCCTTGTAACAATCAAAATGGGGACACACGGTCGTGTCCCAGCCTGTGTCTATGCCCATGTAACTCTCTAAGTTGGGTCACACGGCCAAGCCACACGCCTATGTGCTAGGCTGTGTAACACTCGAAATGGCCTCAAACGCCAGTATGCCAAGCTATGTGCTAGGTCGTTTAACTGTCTGACTTGTAGCCTTTAAAACCTACAGCGGACACACGACCATGTTGCATGGCCGTGTGTTAATCACGGCTGAGACACACTCCCATGTCTTAGGCCGTGTGGATAAGAAATTGGCCAAAATCAAGCCATTTCCTTCACCCAATTCAAGCAAGTACCTAAACACAATTTGCACATATGACCAAGGCATCAAAATACACCCAAACATGCATAAAATGACCATTTCACTACGCCATTAATGAATTCAACCAATATGCCAATAAGGCACCTCAAACACAATTCATCAAACATGTCTAAACTTATGCATAATTAACCATATCTCATTCATACCCAACTAGCTCATTTTTATCTCAAAGCATAACCTAACTTGACCACATTGTAACCATACCATCACTTACCAATTTGGCCATTAAAACATGCATCAACTTAACCATATTAACAACCAACCACAAGGTATCAAAAGTACCAAAAGTACCACAAATTCAAAGCAACACTTACATTGCCATAAATATCAACTAGCCATTAAACATAAATCCACCTATACATGCCATTATAACCTTGACCAAAACATCAAAATCTACCAATATAATTGCTGGATAGTGTGATAGGCCTCCGACGAGCTTCCAAATTGATTGAGCTTCTGATAAACTATAAAACATATAATGCTTAGTAAGTTCGTATAACATGAACATAACTTATCATTTCAATGCATAACTTTAAAATTAACCATGATACAATCCAACCAATAGCTTGACACAAGCCTAAGTATCATCAACAACAATTGTTAGTGCATTAACACATAATTCACTTGAATCATGGTAAGGTAAATTCACATGAACATAATGCCACTGAATTCATACTTTCCATAAACATAGATATGGATTCATAGATCATTATCATTTCATACCTTTCTATAGGTTCATAACATAACCATTGGAACATTTATCGTCCTTCCATTTTCATGCCCATTAGACCACTTAGAATAATATCGGATACGCCGAAAGCTCACACAAAGTGTGCTAAACATATGGTCAAAACCATGTTTTTTCCTTTTCCTTTACATCGTTGCTCACTTGAGCCATAAAATGTGTCTGCTCACACAAGCTGACGGTCAGAATGTAAGCTACAAGATGTCGCTCACATACGCTAATGAGTATCCGTAACAAATGTTGGAACTCAGCCATCGGTAGGACATTCTGTACCAGCACCCGAAACATGTAACCCTAATGACATGTCATTTGTATCCTATATATTCCTAAGGTTCAAACGAGGCTCGATAATTATAAAAGTGTCATTGGATTTCTATTGTTTCATTACATGATAAGTAGCACTATAACATATATATCAAAATAACATTAAAACGTTATTTAAACATGCAAACTTACATTGATAACAAAGATGTCGAAATAAAGTCAACTAATTCGAGGCTTTAGCTTTTCCTCAATATAGATCTGTATGAGGTTTATCTTGATCTAAATAAGCAAATTCAATCCATTTAATATTCATACTATTCAATTTACTCTAAAATTCATACTTTTGCAAATTTACTAAAAATTTACAGATTTACTGCCAAATACTTCATCCGTACACTTTTCCCACCCCATGCATGTTATGGCAAGAAAATAGATTTTTCAGTAGCATGCTTTACATGCATATCAGAATATGGCATGCTTAACAGGGAAATCAGATCTCGTATTTTATACATAATTTCACAATGACATGCTTTATCATGCAAATCAGAATATCATAGTAGGGCATGCTCAACATGCAAATCCATAGATCAGATTTAGTAACATATATTATTTTCATATAATTAAGAATATCATATTTTTATGAGTCATAAGTCAAATGACATGAGTAATGGAAATCACATATTAACATATATCATAGAATCAACCAATAAAGAAATCACATCATAAATCTCAAAGTTTCAATATTTACCTACTTATTACCCTCATTTATCAATTTTTACCGATCTCCATTAGTACACTTGTATTCGTATATACACATATTTCAAGAATCAAATATCCATAAATATTATGCTTAAAAATTTTTCATTATTATTATTTAGTTATTAATATTGATTATTATCAATTAAGTTCCCATGCCTTAGATCTGAAGGATAGATCCCGATTCCATTTCGAAAGAGATGAATTCGATCTCTTGAGCCACTATTTTTTATCACATATACGTGTTAGTATCGATTTAATGAATAAATAGCAACCCTTAATAAGAAAATAGTGGTGATTCGACAATACTTACATAAAAGTGTGATCAAATCGCACACTATCATGAATAGGTGGTGATTCTGAGATTTTCAATTAACTCTTCAATAAGGCACGAAAAGGAGTGATTAGTATTATTCTAATCTAGAAATAATATTATGAGAACATAGTGTGAGTGAAAACCTTTCATACTTACAAAAGTAATGGAGGAGAAGGCTCGACAATAAATCTCGAAAAACTGATCAATGAGAGGGATTAGGCTCTATAAATGCAAAATAGAAGTGTTTAGAGAAAATAATTCGAAAAATGATCTTTAATATTTTAAAAATCAGGTTCATAGTTTACGTAGATGATTTTTAGAAAGAGGAAAAGAAGAAAAAAAATGAGAAAAAATCGGCGGTGGTTGATGGTAGTGATACAACGGTGGTGTGTGTGTCCCTACTTTGAATGTCTACACGGTCTAAGACACGAGCATTTGTCTCAATCATGTGAGTCACACGACCTGGCCACACAACCGTGTGACCTCTATAGTTTGAAATTTTTTATCTTTTTATGAAAAATTCTATATGTTTTTTAGTTAGTCTCAACTTGTTTCTTATGTGGTTTTAGGGCATCGAGGGCTCATATAAGAAACAATATGTATGTTATTGATTGGTTTTGCTATGATTAATGATATGAATTAAAATGTTTAAAATTTTTTATTATTCTAGAATGAAAACTTTGGTAATGCTTTGTAACCCTATTCTTGCGTCAGATACAGGTTAGGGGTGTTACAAATTTTACTAATGGAACTAATTTGTTTCACAGTTCATTCACCTCCTAAGCCAAAATTCTATCTAGTCCCTCATTGTACGTCAGATCAGGTTGTAACTCTATCTCATTGGGAAATATCTTGTAAGAGGGATCATTATGATAATGGCGTACACGTGCAACACATTATGTATCTTCTCAAGTTCTAGTGGTAAATTTAGGCTATAGGCAACCGAACCAACCTTTTCTAAAATCTCAAATGGTCTAATGAACCTCGGATTGAGTTTTCCTTTTGACCATCACCAGATGTGCGAAAGTCTGGACTGGAAATATTGTAGCAAAAATATATATAACAAAGTAGTGGAGTCTGCAAGTATAGGTTCAAATTTTAATACAGGAAAATGTTGCAACGAAACACTCTAGGAAGTATTCTGAGGATCGTACCCAAGGGAAGTTGAATATATTAAAACTCATTTTCTACACTAACAAGGCTAAACAGTAATAACTTAAAACTATAGTAAGAAGAACTGAATTAAAATTGAGTAAGCAAAAGAACATAAATTACACAAAATTAAAGAAAATAAATTAACGATCGAAATTAATCCAATTAAACAAGCAGAAGATTAACTCACTTCAATGTTCCTAATTAACATCATAATTCGAGTTTTATCGATTTAGCTATTATTTAACCAATTATTACCTTTTGGCCTCTAACTAATTAATTAATTGACCAATACTCACTTATTTTTCAACCTCACTTTCTTGACCAGGATAAATTACGATTTACATGGTAAACATATCTTTCAATCTCATTTATCCTAAATTACTTCCTAGGGACATCAATCCTAGGGTTTAATAGCACATAATTTAAGCCAACTAACATAGACTCAAACCCCAAATTCTTCTATTAATTATTCCCACATCAGATCTTAATCCAAGGAAATTAGCCATTCATGGATCTAGATGAATTTTTCCTAATTTCATTTCATCATGCACAGTAAGAAATTAAATAAAAATGTAGTAAAGAAATTGATTTGTTTTTATATTGATTTGCGCGCGAAAGCCTAAATTCCTTTGACAGTTGTGAAGACAATCTCGATTTCAATTAGAAACTGAAAAGAAAATAATATAAACTACTTAAATAAAAGCCAGTATCTAAATCAAATCCAAGTTAAACAAAGGGAAAATTTTTGGTTTGCACTATAAAAGGACTACATTGAAATAAAAGTAAAACTGAAATAAAATTCAAAAACTAAACAAAGCGACTGACTCAGCAAAGCTTCCCAAAGTGAGGCTAGACACATCTATTTATAGCCAAAATGTTTTGACCAGAATAGGTTAATTTATATACCTAAAATACATTAAGTTACATTGGGCAGGTGGAAAAACCCTTAACTTTCAAGAGTGAATTCTTTGGCTTTGATGTTTGGTGTTGCAACACCACATGCTGGTGTCGTGACATTGCCATCGTTATTTACGTTCTTTACTTGAAAATAGTGTCCTATACACTCAATTAACTTATTAGTTCATCCTTAGGCCCGTATTGGCTCACTAGGTAGTCACATAGGTAAAATTTGTGTAAAAGCGCTTGTTTTACTGAAATTAAACTTAAAGTACTAAAATTCAAAAAACACATATACAAGAGCTGGAAAGCAAGCTCGTTAAGTTCCGAAAAGACTCTAATTTGCCACAACAAATTGTAGATGACCAAACTCCCCCATACTTAACTTGTTGCTTGTCCTTAAGAAACAAAACAAAAACACACACAACTAAGAAAATAAAATAAATAAACGGTGCTTGAACATGCTTAATACACGAGGTTGGTTCGAAACATTATAAACAAGTCAATTGGCTAAACAAATAATTCTAGCACGATATAAAATTGAATTCCCATTTTGAATATCAAACATGTTAGTTCACTAGATTACAAAATAAACAAATTCAAGAATGCTAAGCATATTATTCCATCTAAACAACTACACAAGTATAAATTTATGTTCAAAGAATACAATAGGTCAAAAATGCTAATATTAAGTTTAATTTTCATCCATGAGTCCTATTACTTAGGTCACATAGGGCTTTCAGCTTGTAATGTTCTGCGACTTTGGTTGGTTTGGAATTGAAGAACTGACTCTACATAATGGTTTAAGCACGAAAATAGTTTGGCATATTATATTGACCCCAATGCTACCCTAGTTATATCCCTTAGCTCACCACCTTATATCCACTTCTCTCACCTTCCTTTTCTTTTCATTTCCTAAGTTACAATATAGTGTTCATGAATAGAATCATCTTAGCAAGTCGTTTGTGCAAAAATGAGTATTTTTCATTATTTTTTCTATTGTTGCTCGATTTGCATTTTCTTTTTCGCTCAAGATTTTCTCGATTGGCTTTTAGCCTTCACAAAATTTTTCTTTTCTTCACTTGATTTTTCTCCATTAATTCAAAACTTTGCAAGAATCTTATCCTCACTATTCTACACTGTCCCTTAGTTTTCTATCACACTCGAAATTGTTAAATTAAAGTTTGGTCTTGATTGTAGAGAAGACATTAATTAAAATGATTATTTTAAATTAAATTCCACGGTAAGCAGAAGTATCAAATTAAGAAACTTCCTGCCCATGAGGGCTTTAGTGTGAATTATTGAATCTTGTGAACCGATTAGTAGACAAGTTGAATTTCAATTCTGGTCCCATTACATTAAAACTAGATGGTATAGGTGGGGAGCAACATGATTATAGTTTAAATAATTTTTATTGAATGTTGGAATTGGTGAATGAAGGTAAGAGGAGTATAAGTAGGAGAACTAAAGATGCTATTGGGGGATTCTCTTGTGCTAGTATTTGTCTTCTTCATTTTCCTTTTATTTTTCTAAATAGTAAGGAAAAATAGATGTTTTAGCTTGAGAAATTAAGAATCTGGTGAGCTAGTAGCCTTTCTAACTCTTTTGTACCTTTTGACTAAAAGAGAGCTAACCAAGGAAGAGGTCAAAGTGACAAGATAAAGGCAAAGTAAGCGTAGGGTTCTAGCATTCGGGTGTTTTGCAGATGAGTTTCTGAACTTTAGCTTTTATTTTCATTCTGTATGCTGTAGAGGTATCATTTGTTGAAAAATGTTGCTACATAATCTGAAGATGTTGAACTTTGTCATTTTTGTGTGAAAGTGTTGTCAATGTTGTTCTGTTTGAGTGTGAATATGTAGTCTAAACTTAAGAAGACTACTTGCATATATAATTTTTGTTCGTAGAAGCCTTTGAAGTATCAATTGGTAGTGAACTATTGTTTGTTTGTGAGTCCATGGTTATTGAATTAATCTGGTTAAATTGTATATGAATTGCTCTTAGGTTGGCAATCCGTAAAACTCAAAGTGGAATGCATGTTAATGTAGAAATGCGTATGCCTTCTTGATATTAATTAGAAGAAGTATTGATGTTCTTGTAGGATGTTAATTGAAAGAAGTATCGGTGTTGTGGCAGGATGTTAATTGAAAGAGGACTGGTGTTGTGGTGGGATTTTTCTCCAAGTTGCAAGTTAGGGCAGTGCGTTGAGACTTTTCCTTATATATACTGGTTTATGATAGTCCACAGGGCTTGTCTTCAAGCATACTAGCATGTGCCGCACAAGAATAAATTTGTACATATGATATTTAGCCAAGCATGGTCCACCAAGATCATTTGTGCAACATGAATTTACGTGTACAAATTTACTAAGTATGTATTCGCAAGTGGGTTTCTCTAAATGAGAATCAGTGGTTGTAAGTCTGCCAAGACTATCATTCAAGTAAGATTCTGCATGGATTACCATCAAAGTATGAGTTCATCGAATCGACCACAAGTATGAGTCTGTAAGGACTATATTACAAGCTAAGATAGTCTATAGGACTTGTACTAAATCTCTTAGGCTAAGTCGATCCTCTATGACTTCACTATATGCAAATTAATGGAAATAAGTTCACGAAGAAAGTCCATGCGAACAAGTTCGCATAGTGTGAGTCTGCGAGTCTAAGTTCTCCAAGCACGATTGCAAGAATTATCTTTAAGAATAGATTTGTATATACGAGGGCAGGTATGTGTTCATAGACATGAATCGATAGGCATGTGTCTAGTGTGTATTAGCCAAGTATGACTTCGCCTAGATTTTTCATCTGTACAAGTTGCATTGGCTAAATTCACCTATACTTATCATAACACATATGTTCGTAGAGAGTGAAGGCTAACTACTTATTTAAGCAAAGTGTATTTTATGCTTGTTGCTTATGTTCTTACATGTACTATTTAACGTATTAGTTTTCCTTATGTGTGACTTATATTCCATACAAGTCTTATGTATGGGTGAGTAAACATCATGCGAACTCACTAAGTTAATCTTAAACTTACCATGTGTCTTGATTTATTTCTTTAAGGTATCAAAAGCCTTTTTGAATTATGGGAAAAGGACTAAGCGAAAAGCTATTGATTTAGTTGTGAGCCTCTTTATTGTATATTTGTAACATGTACATATAGGAATAGCCTGCAGGCTAGTAAACTAAGAATCTGGTTTTACTGTATTTAGCCAAAACTTTTAAAAACATAGGATAGTATGTATTGTTAGATTAAATATACATTTTGTAAAGTTTTAAGTATGTGGCAAAAATGAAATAAGTTGTCAACTCATGTTATTGCGCATTCCAATAAGTTGAATGTTTCAAAATTGTTTAAGTATTCTATAGTAACATCATCTTGTTCAAGTTTGGTGACCAGACCGAGCAAGGGGTGTTACATTTTCACTATTAATTATTTTTATTTTAAAACCAATATGATGTATCTGCCTAACCCTTAATATTAATAACCCGTCATCTAAGTTCTTGTTGGGACCACAAAGAAAAAGATCAAGAGATTATGTATCAGGCCCATGGTTTCATACAAGGTGCATCAAGAAAATGGAATTAGGCTAAAAAATATGGTACTAGGGAATTCATAAATGGGGTCGGCTTTTTGGCTCTAGTTGTGACCAAACAATGCCTTAAGTCATCTCTAAGTGTTTCAATTAATGGATTCAATGAACTAAAATTTAACATTCTAACAACTTATAATTCAAATAAACATATATGTTTTTTATGTACTTCTTTTTCATTTGGTATACTTAATACACTTTCATATATTTGCAGTGTAACAAAGTGAACTAATTAGTTTAACATTAAACAATCTAAAATCAATTGCTATCGAGCTAAATTTACAATATATACACAAAATCCTATTTACATGCTACTAATCAGTCACTTGTATTTATACAAGCTTGAGCACAAACAAGCACACAAAAATATAAATATAAATATAAATACTAAAACCTTAAAAAACAAGTAACAAAAATTTGAAAAATTTGAAAAAAATTTGAAAAATTCTATGACACACACATACACACTTTATTAGGCACATTGCCCCTAATGTGCACCCAAATGATAAGAGAAGAGACTATCTAGTTTAATTGTTGAGCTGCCTCAGAGTAGTCAAATGGTCCTCCTCGTACCAATTTATCTCTAATTTGTAGTGCCTCCTAATGTATGGGGTTCCTACACAGAATTAACATACAAGTTTTTTGATAAATATAACTAATTAAAGTAAAAAAAATAAAATCATCCAAATTCAAAATTATAAAGTCCCAAAAAAATAAAATACAAGTTTAAAAATTTTACTATAAATTGGATACCAGTCGTTCTCTGCGAAGAATAGGGCTTTCCCATGACCCATAATAATCTCAGTGTCTCGCCTACCCGTTGAGTGGGTCGGGCAGCTTTGGCTTGTGCTATGAAATTTGACCCCTCCAATTATTGGTTGTTCCAGCAGGAATGCGTCATCAAGGTCGTAGTCATGGGTTGGCTCTTCTCCTTCTTTGATGTAAGCATGCCCGAGAGCTCCCCTAGCTCAAACAAGGAACCAATGTTGCTGCCAAAAGGACCTATAACGCAAGCACGAGCTAAGCTTTTCAAAGAGGCCATTTCGGCCTTAGTCTCATGAATATGGCTTGAAGTGCTATCCAAACCCATTGAAGAAGTCTGCACTAGCTCCATGAACACTCCTTGCAACCTCTTGTAGGTCGACCTTAGCTCCTCAATAGCTCCCTGAGCTTCATTTAGCTCAAATCAACTCGTGTTTGAACTCATTTAATTTATTTCCAAGTCATTTACTTTATTTCTAGAATAAACTAAGTGTTTGTTTCATTTAGCTTATTTTGTTAGAACTCATTAATTAATCTTTAGCTTAGTACAGCTAATTGCATGTTTTAGCACAATTAGAGCTAGCCGAATTAATATGTCTTCATTAAGTCTATATTTAATATGTCTTAGCTGTATTAGATATTTATTAAAGTGTTTAAATATGTTTTAATTTGTCACAGCTAAATTTAATATTGGATTCAATGTCTTCTAGGTGCAGCTGAATACATGAGTAACAATTAAAGCTTGATGAATGCATGGCTGGATGCAACGAATAGAAAGGTTCATGCATGGTCAGCTACAATGTATGGTGTGCTGGTTATTGGCCTTACCGAGTACCTATTTGGCCAAAGAGTAGCACCCATTAACTTTCTCAAGTTGGCCAAACAAATTCCCATGCTACTTCAATGAGTTCACACCAGCCGATTTTCCCATTCACATTTGCTGTCCATTTGGTTTTGAGCTTTCACATTCAAGTGACCTTTCAAGTTAGAGTTCACACTTCAAGTAACTCTTCAAGCTGCTCATTTAAGCCTTCAACATTTGGCTGAACCAAAGTAAATCAATCGAGCTTTCTTAAAATACATGGCCGAACTTAGACATGGCCAATCGATTTCCAAAGCTGCCAATTACATTCAACTGATTTTTCTTCTCCTAGAAGCTGTCCAATGGTGTCCCAAATAGCTGAATATAGACAAGGCAATTAATAGTTTTATTCTAATACATTTTATTTCATTGAAGGCCGAATGCTTAGTCTTTAAGTCATTTAACTTTGTCCATTCGGTTAGCCTAGGAATAGGTACAAATACTTAGCTAATTTCATTTTGTAAGGATCTTTGATCAAATTTTAATCAAATTGAACTTTGAGTTCTTTGTGAGGATTTCTCCTCTCCAAATTACTTTCGAGTCTCACTTGACGTATCTTCTTATCAGTGGCGTCAACCCGATTTTCTTTTTGATACCTTTCGTTCCTACCTTTTTAGGTAACAGGTTCGGGTCCTTTTTCTTCAATCACCAACCCACCTTAAGCCATATAAGTCTCGGGTTGCACTCTTTATAGTGTTGGTTCGTTCTTAAAGCTTAAGTTTGTATTCCATTCCATCCATCCATTATCAAAATTATCTATCTTTAATTCCGCTGCTTACTTAACCTATCCAAATTATATGTAACCTACTTCAATCTTAATTACACCCATTATTTTATTATTTATCCGACTACAAGACTATAGAAGTTTGGAAAGCTACTTTCTCGTTGACGATCAGGCAAATAAGACGACGTGAGTCATTAACCTGAGACAAATTGCATCATTTGGTATCAGAGCTTGCTAAAACAAGAAGTACCATCATTCGAGGTCAATCCAAAGTAGGTTCGTGAAAAAAAAGTTCTGAAAAAAATTCATGCATAAAAAAAGGCACTCAATTGTATTTATTCATCGTTTGTAATTGAAAAAATATTCAAAATATTAAAAAAATTTAAGAAGTTAAAAAAAGTCTTAAAAGTTTAAAGTGTTTTATCTTTTGTATCCATTCTTATATCACCCTATACACCACACCTAAACCTATTGTTATCTTTTTTCAGCCTACCCTAACCCATTCATAATTTTCCCTTGTAACCATTTGAAGCCGACACCCCTAGACTGAGATTTGATCTAAAGAGACTCTTACGAAATTATGAGAGAAGAAAAGAGTGGTAAAAGGTACGAGAGTTGTGAGTCCATTAAAGAGAATAAAAGCCAATAGTGATAGCAAACACGAGTGTGAGTGCTACTATTCTTTCTTTCTGAGTGAAAACTGAGGATTTGTGGTAAGGTTTAAATTTTTTCAATGTCAAGAAGTGTGGAGCTAATTATGGGTGAAAATGAGCCCAAGACAACAATCCACCAAGAGGAGGAGTTGGAACACGCATTTGATGGAAAGTTACTTGTTGTCAGAAGAAGTCTAAGCATCCAAAGTGTGGAGAATGAATAACAAAGGGAAAACACTTTCCATACACGATGTCTAATCCAAGGAAAAGTTGGTAGTGTGATTGTCAATGTTGAAAGTTGTATCAGCGTAACAAGTACCCTAATGGTGGAGAAACTTGGTTTGCCAACTACCAAGCATCTGAGCCCCAACAAGTTACAATGGCTCAATGATGGTTGTGGGCTAAAAAGGTAACAAAACAAGTGCTTATATCCTTCTTAGTTGGAAAATACGAGGATGAAGTGCTTTATAATGTAGTATACATGCACGCGAGTCATCTATTGCTTGGAAGATCGTGGCAGTTCGACCGAATAGTTATCCATGATAGATATAAAATCGATATACATTCAAGTATTTGGGAAAGAAATTCACGTTAGCCCCGTTGACCCCAAAGCAAGTTTACGAGGATCAAATGAAATTTAAAATTTCTGTAGATCAATTGAAAGAAAAAGAAAAAAAATGAAAATGAGGAAAAGAAAAGAAAAATAACAAGAGAAAGATAAAAGAAAATGAGAAAAGAAAAAAAGGAAGAAAAAGAAAAAGAATATGAGAAAAAAAGTCTGATTGCAAAAATGAGAGATGTTTGGAAAGTATTGACAATGAAACAATCTGTTCTTGTACTTATGTACAAGGAAAATTTATTTAACACTAACGAGTTACCCAAGGATATACCCTCTTCTATTGTGTCTCTCTTGCATGATTTTCAAGATATGTTCCCAGAAGAAACTCCGAGTGGGTTGTTACCTCTTCGTGGGATCGAGCATCAATTTGATTTCATGCCCGGAGCTGTCATTCTGAACTAACCAGCATATAGGATCAATCATGAAGAAACTAAAGAACTACAATGACAAATTAATGAGTTGATAGAGAAGGGTTATATCCACGAAAGCCTCAGTCCTTGTACCGTGCCCATCTTGCTAGTGTCGAAGAAAGACAGAACGTTGCGAATGTGTGTGACTGTCGAGCCGTGAACAAGATTACTATTAACTACCTGTATTTGATACCTCGCTTAGATGACATGCTTGATGAACTAAGTGGTGCCAAATTATTTTTGAAAATCGATTTGAAATGTGGTTACCATCAGATTCGCATGCAAGAAGGCAACAAATGGAAAACGAGCTTCAAAACTAAGCACGGTTTGTATGAGTGGTTGGTCATGCCGTTTGGCCTAACCAACGCTCCTAGTACCTTTATAAGGTTAATGAATTATGTTCTAAGATCTTTTATCAGTAAGTTTTGTGTTGTGTATTTTGATGATATTCTTATCTATAGCAAGACGTTGGATGAACATGTAATACATCTTAGGTCTGTTTTGGAGGTTCTTCGAAAGAAGACCTTATATGCCAACCTTAAAAAGTGTACGTTTTATTCTGACAAGGTTATTTTTCTAGGTTTCGTGGTCAGCCCGAAAGGTCTTGAAGTGGACCAAGAGAAGATAAAAGCGATTCAAGAGTGGCCGAGACCAACAAGTGTCAGCAAAGTGCGAAGCTTCCATGGCTTGGCGAGCTTTTATAGGTAATTTGTTGCCAACTTCAGCACTGTGGCCGCACCTTTGACAAGCATGATTAAAAAGAAGTCAGCCTTTCATTGGACCGAAGAACAAGAAAAAGCTTTTGTTTTACTTAAATATTGTCTTACTAATGCACCCTTACTTGCATTACCCGATTTTACTAAAACATTTGAAATTGAATATGATGCATCAGGAGTTGGAATCAGGGTTATGCTTACTCAAGATGGAAGGTCTATAGCATATTTTAGCAAGAAGCTCAATGGTGCCGTACTCAATTATCCCGTTTAAGACAAAGAAATGTACGTACTTATTCGAGCCTTAGAAACATGGAAACACTACCTATGGCCAAAGGAGTTCGTGACTCATTTCGATCATGAAGCGTTGAAACACATTAAAGGCCAGCAAAAGTTGAATAAGTGTCATGCAAAATGGGTCGAGTACCTTGAATCTTTTCCTTACGTTATCAAGTATAAGAGAGGTAAAGATAATATCGTGGTTGATGCACTTTTGAGAAGGCATTCTTTATTATCGACTATTGATTCTAAATTGCTAGGTTTCTCTTTATTGAAAGATTTGTATACTAATGATGATGATTTTGGTGAGATATTTGCTACTTGTGAGAATACTTCTGTTGAGAAATTTTATAGGTACGAAGGCTTCCTTTTTAAGGAAGGAAAATTATGCATTCCAAAAAGTTCCATTTGGGTCTTGCTTGTACTCGAGGCGGATAGCAGTGGCCTTATGGGACATTTCGATATAAGTAAGACCTTAACAATGCTCCAAGAACACTTTTATTGGCTGAGGATGAGAAGAGATGTTAAACGAGTCTATGAACATTGCATAATGTGTAGAAAGGCCAAGTCCAAGATTCAACCCCATGACCTATACACTCCATTGCCTATACCCGAAGCTCTTTGGATGGATATCTCTATGGACTTTGTCCTTGGATAACTACGAACAAAAATGGGGAAGGACTCTATTTATATTGTAGTAGATAGATTTTCTAAAATGTCAAATTTTATCTCATGTACAAAAACTGACTATGCTATTCATATTACTAATCTCTTCCTTAGGAAAATCATTCGACTTCATGGAACTCCGAGAGTAATCATGTCCGATCGCGATGCTCAATTTTTGAGTCACTTTTGGAGATTATTATGGGGGAAGCTCGGAACTAAGCTACTATTTTCAACCACTTGTCATCCCTAAACCGACGGCCAAACTAAGGTGGTCATTGTGTTTTATCAATGTTACTTTAAGCAATCATCCAAAAGAACTTGAAGTCATGGGAGGAATGCTGGCCACATTTCGAGTTTGCCTACAACCGATCCGTCCATATAGCAACTAAACATTCACCCTTTGAAGTAGTATACAGGTTTAATCCATTAACTCCATCAGATTTAATGCCATTACAAAATGATCAATTGATACATTCTGATGCTAGAAAGAAAGTTGATTATGTTAAGGAGCTCCATCAGAAAGTCTGTGGCAACATACAGGCAAGAACAGAATCTTATGTGCAAAATGCCAATAAGGGATGAAAGCGAGTTGTATTTGAACCCTGAGATTGGGTTTGGGTTCATATGTGCAAAGAGCGTTTTCTAGCCCAATGAAGGTCCAAACTATTACCTCGAGGAGATTGACCATTCCAAGTCCTAGAACGAATCAATGAGAATTCCTACAAACTCGACTTACCCGGTGAATATAATATCAGCGCTAGTTTTAATGTTTCTGATTTGTCTCCTTTTGATGCAGATTCTAACTTGAGGACAAGTCGTTTTGAAGAGGGGGAATGATGTAAGCATGCCCGAGAGCTCCCCTAGCTCAAATAAGGAACCAATGTTGCTGCCAAAAGGACCTATAACGCGAGCATGAGCTAAGCTTTTCAAAGAGGCCATTTCGGCCTTAATCTCACGAATATGGGTTGAAGTGTTGTCCAAACCCATTGAAGTAGTTTGTACCAGCACCATGAAGACTCCTTGCAACCTCTTGCAAGTCGGCCTCAGGTCCTCAATAGCTCCCCTAGCTCCATTCAGCTCAAATCAGCTCGTTTGAGCTCGTTTCAGCTCATTTCAAATTATTTCCTGCTCATTTACTTTATTGCTAGAATAAACTAAGTGTTTGCTTCATTTAATTTATTTTGTTACAGCTCATTAATTAATCTGTCTTCATTAAGTCAATATTTAACTTGTCTTAGCTTTATTAGATATTTATTAAAGTGTTTAAATATGTTTTAATTTTTCATAGCCGAATTTAATATTGGATTCAATGTCTTCTAGGTGCAGCCGAATACATGAATGACAATTAAAGCTTGGTGCATGCATGGCTGGATGCAACGAATAGAAAGGTTCATGCATGGTCAGCTACAATGTATTGTGTACTTGTTATTGGCCTTCCCAAGTACCTATTCGACCAAAGAGTAGCTGCCCATTAACTTTCTCAAGTTAGCCGAAACAAATTCCCATGCTGCTTCAATGAGTTCACACCAGCCGATTTTCCCATTCACATTTGTTGTCCATTCGGTTTTGAGCTTTCCCATTCAAGTGACCTTTCAAGTTGGAGTGCACACTTCAAGTAACTCTTCAAGCTCCTCATTTAAGCCTTCAACATTCGGCTGAACCAAAGCAAATTAATTAAGCTTAATTAAAGCACATGGCCGAACCTAGACATGGCCAATCGGTTTCCAAAGCTTCCAATTACATTCAACTGATTTTTCTTCTTCTAGAAGTTGTCCAATGGCATCCCAAATAGTTAAATATAGACAAGGCAATTAATAGTTTTATTCTAACACATTTTATTTCATTTAAGGCCGAATGCTTAGTCTTTAAGTCATGTGACTTTGTCCATTCGGTTAGCCTGGGAATAGCTATAAATACTTAGCTAATTTCATTTTGTATGGGTTTTTGATCAAATTTTAATCAAATTGAACTTTGAGTTCTTTGTGAGGATTTCTCCTCTCCAAATTTCTTTCGAGTCTCGCTTGACTTATCTACTTGTCAGTGGCATCAACCCGATTCTCTTTTTGATACCTTTCGTTCCTACCCCTTTTGGTAATAGGTCAAGGTCCTTTTTCTTCAATCACCAACCCACCTTAAGCCATATAAGTCCCGGGTCGAACTCTTTATAGTGTTGGTTCGTTCTTAACGCTTAAGTTCAAATTCCATTCCATCCATTATCAAAATTATATATTTTTAATTCCACTTCTTACTTAACCCATCTAAATTATATTTAACCTACTTCAATCTGAATTACACCCATTATTTTATTATTTTTCCGACTACAAGACTATACAAGTTTGGAAAGCTACTTTCTCGTTGACGATCAGGCAACTAAGATGACTCGACTCACTAACCCGAAGAAAATCGCATCTTTCTTCCTTAGCATCCTCGTCTTTTTCCTCCTCCTTCCTTCCTTGTACTCAGGCTACCAGTAGAATTGTATGGGTGGATATTTTGTAACACCCCTTGCCTGATCCAGTCGCTGAACCAAAGTAATAAAATACTACTGACAAATACAAATCGTTTATATGCAATTTATTAATCAAAATCTCATTCAAATATCAATACATCACATATAACTCAGTGGTATTTCAATAATCTGAACATTAACATAACATAAATAATTTTAAATGCATAAGATAAAAGTGAATGGTAATATGCAATTAACATGTCATTAATGCCAATTCACATATATACTTTGTTCAAACTAACATATCTTGTTAATATAAACACATAGTAATCTATTTCACAAATCTTTTGGTATATCAATTTCCAACTTCATTTATTCAATGAGCATATCTCCCATTTTTCAACTCATGTCACAAATAGACATTCCATTCAACATTTTTCTTTTATTTCATAACCCTTTGCCATCTCAAAATGAATTACCACATCTCATATCAACTTTCCAATCTCATGGGTTTAGAGGCTTATTCATTATCATCATTTTACATATATATATCTAGTTTTTATCTTTTATTTTCCTATTAACACGAGTCGGACTCATATGGATACACGAATCCAACCAACACACCAGTTTGACACCTAGTGCCTTATCAGATAAATCTAAAGCAAATAGTTGCACTCAATGTTATCAATAAGTTTGACACCAGTATGTCATCGGTATAACTGAAGAAAATTGGCACCTAGTGCCTCATCGACTCGTAGTCGAAGTAACCCTGAACTCTTCCTATATCTGACTCTGCCCGAACAGTTAATAGGGTATTCATTATTCATTTCATTCTCAATCAATATCTCAATTCACATAAATTTTATTTATGAATTCATTTATTCAAACATATGGCAGCAACAATCATCTCATTATATATTCAATTTCATTTTTACATAAACATACAAACTTTCTACATATATTCAATTTAGTCCTAATGAATATCAATCAATTCAAATCAATCTAATACATCTCATACATCTCATTATTACAGAGTATCTCACCTTACGTTCTTACCATGCATAACAAGTCAATGTGCAACAAGTACAAAGTTGTTCGAGTTATAAAAGCTCAAATTGTAAACTCTAAGCTATTTGTCGAGACTGTCTTTTCCTTTCTTTTATTGAGGAATCTTAGTCGACGTTAGCTACAAATTAAAAAAAATATATAAAATTATCAATACACAACCATTTTCACATTCAATTGCTATCTTATATAACTTTTTATTTTATTCAATTTAGTACCTAAATTCTGGACTAACATAACTTTCAAATTTGACATCCAATTTTTATGTTGATTCCACTCTAGGACTAATTTAACTTCCTATTACTCTTTTTTCAAGTCCAGACTTAAAATCTATCAAAATATCACCAAGAGCTTCAACTATCTATCAATGACAACTTCCTGATTCCTTCACAATATCGAAAAATAAGACATGGGTCAACTAGCTTAAGCTCTCAGGATTCCAAAAATATAAAAATTATAAGAAACTGACTAAATTGAAGTTTGAAACTTTGAAAACCCTTGTCGTTCATATCCCCTTCTATTAATATGGTTTCAAAATTTTGAAGTCTAAAGAGAATGAATGCTTTATATTTCATTCCACCAAAACTTTATCTTTTTTTTAATTTAAAAAATTTATTTTATATATATAATTACTAATATTTTGTAATAACATACATACATATTTAATACATCAATCGGCCACCTATGTGTATTATGGTGTATAATTACTATTTAAATCCCTTGATTTTATTTCAAATTATAATTCCATAAGCAATTGAACTTTTGACACTTTTACGATTTAGCCCTTGCACCCTAATTAAGTAGTATTTCGATAAAATTACTCGACTGATATTCAATTAAATTCTAATATAACTTTGTAAATATTTAATGAAAATATTTAGGGCAAGGTTCTGAAACAACAATTTCTAACACCACTGACTTTCGGGTTGTCACAATTCTGCCCCAATAAGAAATTTTGACCCTAGAATTTACCTAAAAAGAGGTAAGGATACTGGGATCTCATTGTCTTCTCTAGTTCCCAGGTCGCTTCTTCCACACTATGGCTATACCACAAGACTTTCACAAGTGGAACACTTTTATTTCTTAACTCTTTCACCTTGTAAGATAAATTTTCAACCAAAAGTTCTTCGTATGACAAATTAAGCTAAATTTAAATTTCTTCTGTATAAATAACATGAGACAGATATGATCGATATCTCCAAAGCATCAACACATGAAAAACATCAAGTATTTTCTGTAATTATGACAATAATTTCAATCGATACGCAACTGGTGCAACCCTTTCAGTTATTTCATACGATCTGATAAATTGAGGACTCAACTTTTCCTTTTGACCAAATTGTAATATTTTCTTCCATGGAGAAACTTTATGAATACTTTATCACCCACAACAAACCCAATATCATGATGTTTCAGATCCGGGTAGGATATTTGTCTATCAAAAGCTGCTTTCAATCTATCTCTGATCACCTTAACTATATCTTTCATTTCATGAATCAATTCCTGCCTAATAACTTTTCGTTCACACAAATCTGATCAGGAAATAGGTATTCGATACCTTCAACCATATAATGCTTCATATTGAGCAATTTGAATGCTCAACTAAGAACTATTATTATACACAAATTCAAATAATGTTAAATAACGTTCCCAGCCTGCTTCAAAATCACTTACACAGGCTTGAAGTAATCTTTCAAAATCTGAATAACTCAATCCAATTGTCCGCCTGTTTGAGGGTAAATAGTAATGCTAAAATTTAGTCTTGTATCTAAAGATTCATGTAACTGTCTAGAGAATCAAGAACTGAATCGGGATCTCTATAAAAAATAATTGACATAGGTATGTCGTGAAATCTAACTATTTCTCGAATGTAAACCTCCACTAGCTTCTGAAATGACCAATCAGGTTGACTGCAACAAAATGGGTTGATTTCGTAAATCTATCAACTATCACCCAAATTATATTTCTTTTGCTCGGAGATAATGGTAACCCTGTTATGAAATCCATTGTTGTTTGCTCTCATTTCCATTTAGGAATCGACATAGGTTGAAGGAGTCTGGTGGGAACCTAATGTTTTATCTTAACTCACTAACAAGTTAAACATTTAGCAACAAACTCGACTATCTCTCTTTTCATACCGGGCCACCAATACATTTTCCACAAATCAACTGCTATATTTTTTGCTCAAAGTGTCAGCTATGTCATTACCTTTCCTGGGATGATAATCGATGACACAATCATAATCCTTCAAAAGTTCAACCTAGCGGCATTGTCCCAAATTCAAGGCCTTTGGGTTAGGAGGTATTTAAGACTTTTGTGATAGGTATAATATGACACTTTTCACCATATAGATAGTTCCTCCAGATCTTTAGAGCAAAAACCATAGTGGCTAGCTCTAAATTGTGCATTCGATAGTTGCGTTCGTGTATTTTTAACTGACGAGATGCATATGTGATTACTTTACCATCCTTCATCAAGACGCAACCCAAATCATTTAACAAGTCATCATTATAGACCACAAAGTCTTTTCCCCATTCAGGCAAGTTAAGATTGGCGCTTCTGCCAACATCTTTTTCAATTTTTCGAAACTCTCCCATCACTGATCACTCCAAACAAAATTGAACTTTCTTTTGCAATAATTTTTCATCGACATAGCTATTTTTGAATACTGGTTTAAAAATCTTCCATAGTAACTGGCCAAACCAAGAAAGCTATGGACATTCCACACATTCCTTGGTGCTTTCCACTATAATATAGCCTCGATCTATCTCAAATCAACTTGAATCACATCTACAAAAATAACATGTCCAAGAAACACAACTTCGGGTTACCAGAATTCACATTTACTAAGCTTTCCATATAAATGCTTTTCTCGCAAAACATGCAAAATGATTTTGAGATGTTGTTTGTGCTCAGCATCAAATTTTGAATAGACCAAGATATCATTAATAAAAACCACCACAAACTGATCTAGATAGGGTTGGAAGATGCGCTTCACGAGATCCATGAATGCCACGGGAGTGTTTGCTAATCCAAATGGCATCACCAAAAATTCATAATGACCATAACATGTACGAAATGTTGTTTTCAGTATGTCATTATCTTTCTCTTTAAACTAGTAGTAACACAATCTCAAATCAATCTTGGAAAAGACTGAACCTCCTTTCAATTGATTGAATAAGTCATTGATATAAGGTAAGAAGTATCGATTCTTAATCGTCAGCTTATTCAGTTGTCAATAGTTTATACAAAGCCGCATCAAACCATCATTCTTTTTAACGAACAAAACTAGAGCTCCCCAGGCAATATAATAAGACGTATAAAGCTGGGGTCCAGTAAATCTTGAAACTAAACTTTCAATTTTTTTATTCCGGCCAGTTTCATACAATAAGGGGAAATCGACACTGGAGCCGTGCCAGGGAACACTTCAATTGAGAACTTAACTTCACAATGTAGAGGTAATCCCGATAATTCCTTGGAAAACACATAAGGGAATTCACAAATAGTTTGAATATTGCTGATTTGATTATTATCAGTACTTGAGTTAATAACATATGCCTGAATAACATTACAACCTTCATTCAAGAATTTATTAGTTTGAACTGCTAAACTAATATGAGTAAAACCACTCATTTTGACATTATTCACTTCTATCGCATTACCATTAGCACTATGAATGACAAAATTGATTTTCCAACAATCCAATATCACCCTAACATGACCACGCCTCAAAGCTTAATAAGCTCTAAACCTGATCCCATCGAGCTCCCTAAAGGACCCATGATTCTAGCACGAGCTAAACGTCTTCAAGAAGCTGTTTCAGCTTTAATCACTCAATTTTTTGAAGAAAATAAGCTCAATGTTAATGAAGAAGTTTGGTCAATCTCCTTAAAGACTTCTTGCACCTTAGTGCAAGCTGAATTAAGCTCATTTCTAGCTTTTCGAGCTCCACTCGGCTCAAATTAACTCACTTGAGCTTATTTCAGCTCATTTGAACTCAATTTAGTTTCATTCCAGCTCATGTCTTTAATCATTAAAATGAATTAAGTGTTTGTTTTATTTTATTTAATATGTTTCAGCTCATGTTCGAATATGATAGCTCATTGCAGCTAATTAAGTGTTTCAAATCTTTTTGAGCTAGCCAAAATTAATATGCTAGTTAAGTCTACATTAATTATGTCATAATTTAATTAGTGTGTTAATTAATATGTCGTGAAGTTATTTAATATTAGTTCAGCTGAATATATCTTTGAATTAATGTGTTCATGGCTTTTGTAGGTGCAGTCGAATGTATGAGGTGCATTAATACAAGGTACATGCACGGCTAGGTTCAAGCAAGGAAGGATTCATGCATGACTTCCTACAATGCATGGTGTGCTCCTAAGTGGTCTCCCAAGCACCTATTCGGCCAAGGAGCATCTACTAAATTAATTTCCAAGTTAAATTCATGAAGGAAGCCTAATGAATGATGCATGAATAGCTAGTTACAACGAATGGGAGAATGCATATACGTCTAGCTACATAAATTGTGTGCTGATTCTTTGGCTCCCCTAAGTGACTATTCAGCCAAGAAGCACTTATTGGATGATTCATTCAAGCTAATTCCGAACCTATACATGGCCATTAAGCTCCCTTGCATCCAAGTTCATCCAGCTGATTTTCCCTCATCAAGAAGCTATCCATTACAGATCCAATAAGTCGAATTTAGACAACACACTTAGTGATTTTATTCTAGATTATTCTAGCCTATTCCATAGCCGATTGCTTAGCTCTTAAGTCTTGTTAATTTTGTCCATTCGGCTAGCCTTATGTAACGCTATAAATACTTAACATATTTTAAGTTGTAGGGACTTTTTGCAATTTTTATTAAATGAACATTTGTTCTTGTGAGGTATCTTCCTCTCTGTTTCATGTGAGTCTCGAGTGACTTATCTAGCGTGCTAGTGGTGTTAATCCAAACTCCTTTTTGAACTTATCACCAACCTTTTGTTGTGGCTACCAAACCATTTTTCCAACTTAAACAATATAAGAACTGGGGCGACACTCTCTAAAGTGTTGAATCACTCTTGACATTCAAGGTCGCTATCCATTTCCACTTTCTATCTTATCTATCTTTCTTTATTTACTAAACCGAGCCCATCCAATTATCTTTCATCTTTTATTTCTTGTTAGCCGACTTATCCTATCTATCTTTTAGCCTTTTAAACCTATTTCATCCTATACCTCTATACTTAGCCAAAATACACCTTTCTCACAACACCAAATGAAACTTCTCATCAACGATCAGGTAACTTATGTAGACTCGACTAACCTACCGAGTCAGATCACGTTATATGGTATTAGAGCTACTAAAATAAGGAGTACCAACATTCGTATTCATCCCGAAGTAGGTTCGTAAAAAATATTGTATTTTGTATTCAAGATTTCTCTATTGTAATCAGCAAGCTGTAATTGAAAAGAAATATAGTTGAAGTAAAAAAAATCGAATTTAAAAAAAAAGAAGTATTGAAAGTTTTGTGATCGTATTCTTATTTCCCGATCAAGCAAAGTTTGTTCTTCTATCTACTATCCTTATCAACCATCCTTAAAATGCTATACTTTAAATCAATTTTATTTTTGTTTTAGCCTACTTTACACCCAATACATTATCACCATTGTTAACAACTTTGAAACTGACCCCAAAAGCAGCAAGTAAGTCTAAACGAGACAAGATAAAAAACTACAAGAGAAACATTGAGAGGTAAAAGGCACGAGAGTTGTGAGCTTATTAGAGAGACAAAAAAGCCTAAAAAGAGTACAAACACGAGTGTGAGTGAAAACATTTTTTTTGAGTGGAATTGTGAGTTTTTGTAAGTGAGGTTTTTAATATCCTTATGTTTAGAAGCCCTAAAAGAAATATGGCAGAAACACAACCTGTTCGGAATGTGTCAGACTTGAATTTACAAGCACTACTACGCGAGGTTGAATGATTGTTTGATCAAAAGTTGGAACCAATACAAGAAAAACTCGATCATGTAGAAGGAAGAGTCAAGCGAGAAAGGACCCCTTTAAGTCCACTGAGAAACTGAGGCCAAAGACAAGTTCAAGACGACGAAAAGTAACATCCTGAAATAGGGCCTAAATAGAATAGTGGTTGCAAAACCATGAATCTGACATAGAAAAGTTTATTATGATTAATTTTTATGATTTACCGATTGATTGGATGCATGTGTTAGAATACCGATAAGAAATTTTAGCGATTGCATGTCTAAATTACATATTAGGGTTTAATTGCAAAAGTGGTAAATATGAGCTTTAGATGATAAATGGTTTAATTGAAGTGCATAATTGAAGTAAAGGTTCTTAAATGGTAATTAGACCATTAGATTTTTCATGTACAAAAAATGGGCGTGCATAGATAAAAATAACTAAAGTTTTAATGAAGGGCATTTTAGTAATTTGGTAATAAAAAGAATTAAAAGGGAAAAAGATGGTAAAATGTGCTCATCTTTTGCCATAAGGGCCAAAACTTCAAGGGACTCTATAGCTAGGATTTATTTACTTACTCAAGTTCATAGTAAGTGCATCCAAGCCCCGTTTTTCATGTTTTTTTTACATTTTTGGAGTCCTCGTTGCTTGGTTTAGCTTATTCTACCATTAATTCATGTTAGGGTTCATATTTGGAAAAATATCCACAGGTAAAATGTGTTTATTTTGATGTTTCATGATGGAATATGAAGCTTGAAATTATGTTAAACAACTCTTGCTAGGTGATTTTAAGTGAAACGAGTAAAACGACATAATCGGTAAAAATACCTAATGTTCATAAGTAAATGTTAGAGTAGGAATTTG
>CM025255.1:25055595-25073920 GCA_013677275.1 Gossypium schwendimanii
AGGGACTTAGTCATTTTGTGTGTGTGTCCTTATGATATGGCTAATGAATAGCATGTAAGTACTCGATAACGTTTAGCTATTGAAATGGCTATTTAAGAACATGTTTTGGTGTTATATATGTCTAAATGATAGTTAATACAAAGAAATTATAAAAGAGTAAAAATTTGCAATGGAACAGTTTTTGGATAGCAGCATTGACGTGATTTTGAAAATTCACCAAGGATACTAGAAATGGAATTAGAGAATGAATGAGATATAGAATTAAAGCTTATCGAATCTATTTTCATATGAAAGAAACAGTGTAGGCAAAAAAATTTATATTTTGTAATATTTGAATTTTAGTGAGACAGGGTCAGAATGGTTTTTGAAGTCCCTTGTTCTGACTTTAGGAAATCATTAAAAATTTTATAGAAAGAATTATGAGTTACAATTTATATGTATAGATTCCTTAGTGAGTCTATTTAAAAAAGCACAAACGAGAACATTATATGAATTTTGTACAATGAGACAATTGATTTCTAGTGAATAGGGGTCAGAACCGTAGGTCAGTGAAATAGGGGAGGCTTTAACGAATGAATTGTACTATCTGGCTAACCCAAAAATTCTGAAAATTTTATGATAAGAAGATATATGAGTCTAGTTTAAGGGAAAATTTACAAATCTAAATTTTGAGTTTCGTAGCTCGACTTATAATTAAATTAGTGACTGTCATGCAAGTGGACAGTTTTATTGTGAATTGTAAAATAAATTATTTTGATTTGTTTAAGTATTCAGAACATTTTTAATGTTCTCAGTTTAGACCCAAACCGTTGTTGCTGCATGTTTTAGGGTCTCGAGAGCTCTTTTTAGGGATATATTGAATGAATGTGAGCAAATAAAATTTTTTAAAGCAAATTTGTATGCTCCGAACTAGTAAGTTAAGTCAGGTAGCGCCTCGTGCTTGACTCCGGTAACGGTCTCGGGTAAGGGGTGTTACACGAAATATCCAAACTGAGTGAGGCCAAAAGTGACCAAAGCTCTAATGTAAGTGACCGGAGGAGAGGCCAATGTCACCATGGCCAACAACAACGAGAGAGGTACAATGACAATCTCAAAAGTATCAAGTTAACCATTCCTCCATTCCAAGGTCGCTCAGACCCGGAAGCTTATCTCGAGTGGGAGAAGAAAATTGAGCTCGTGTTTGAGTGCCACAACTACTCTAAGGCCAAGAAGGTTAAGTTGGTAGCAATCAAATTTATTGATTATGCTATGATTTGGTGGGACCAACTTACCACGAGCTAGAGGCAGAATGACGAGCGTCCTATCAGCACTTGGGTCGAGATGAAATCTGTGATGCACCGGATGTTCATTCCCTAATATTATCACCGAGAGCTTTACCAAAAGCTCCAAAATTTTCCCAAGGGATGAAAAGCATGAAAGATTATTACAAGGAGATGGAAGTTGCCATGATTCGAGCAGACGTACAAGAGGACCGCGAGGTGACTATGGCTCGATTTCTAGCCGGACTTAACCGCAAAATAGCCAATATTGTGAAGTTTGAACACTATATGGAGATTGTTGATATGGTGCACATGGCCATTAAGGTGGAGAAGCAACTCAAGAAGAAAGGCTTTGTTCGGGGTTACTCCTCATCAAATGTGTCCAAATAGAGCCAAGGCGTGAATAAGAGTGCTTAAGCAAATCAAATAAATGAACCAGCGGTGCTGACTAAATCAACTAAACCTGTGGCTGAATCTAGCAAATGCAAGGTTATTGAGGATTTTCAAAATCGATTATGAGACACAAAATGCTTCAAGTGTCTCAAAAGGGGCCACATTGCGAGTCTGTGCCCAAATCGAAGCGCAATGGTGATTCGACACAACGGTGATATCAAATCATAGGAAGAGGAAGTAAAAAAAAAAACAAGGTTGATACCCCTACCATTGATGAAGAAGAGTTAGAGTATACGGTTGAAGGTGAGATTCTTGTTGTGAAAAGGAGCCTAAATACGCAAAGCACTGGAAGTGAACCACAATGAGAAAATATTTTCCATTCCTGTTGTTATGTTCAAGGGAAGGTATGTAGTTTGGTTATCGACGGAGATAGCTGTACAAATGTTGCAAGCACACTCATGGTGGAGAATTTTGCCTTGCCAACTACTAAACACCCAAGCCCTTACAAGCTACAATGGCTCAATGAAGGTGTTGAACTAAAAGTGACCAAACAAGCCCGTGTTCAATTTTCAATCAGAAAGTACCACGAAGAGGTGCTATGTGTTGTAGTGCCCATGCATGCGGGGCATTTGTTACTTGGAAGATCGTGGCAGTTTGACCCAATAGTCAAACATAATGGATTTGCTAACCAAGATGCTTTCAACCGCAATGGCAAAAATTTTAGTTTGGCACCTCTCTCGCCACCACATGTCTTGGAAGATCAACAACGATTAAAGCAATCTATGGAGCAAATGAAAAAAAAAAGAAGAAAAGAAAAATGAAAAAGAAAAAAATGAAAAATCGAGAGAAAATAAATCGAGTTATGAGAAAAACTAGAGCGTTGATAAAGAAAAAGAAAACAAAAATAAAAGAAAAATGAGTGAGAAAAAGAAAAGTGTTTTGAATAACCGTTGTCATCGTGTTTCTTAATCATTTCAGGTGAATTCGAGTAAGGAGTTTCAACTACACTACATTTCCGACGAGAGAAGGTTTGTGTTGATTGAAAAAGGTAAAACTAATCCTCAATTTTCTACTGCTAAAGGTAAACAAGGTATGATTTCTAAAAATTTTCCAACATCTTTGCTCTATTCGAATGATGATGAAATTCTTATTGATGCTTTAATTTCTGAAAAATATATGTATCCTGATGTGGTTGATTATTAATTTTGGCTTAGTAATGAATTGTTTGTGTTGGGTGGTGATAACAAGAACATTATTAACACAAATCATGATGTTGATGAGTGGACGAGTAAGGGGGCATCCAATCAGCCATGGCACACTTTGAGTGAGCAAGATGAATTATCCTTTAATCCAATTGAGTCCATTTATTAGTAATGTTGTCATATCGAAACTGCTTGATAATACGAGGTATGCATGTTTTGACCGGATAAGACTTTGTATACAAGATCAATTGAATGAATTCTTCATGTATTTTGGGAGCAATTTGAGATTGAGACCAAATATAGAGAATCAATTTGAAAAGGTAAAACTCAGCCCATCCTTTGTATTTGGCAATCAACTGTAGCTTATCATATTTTTAATCCTTTACTCTTTGAGGATGTTAACATTTTTAATTATCAAGTTTTAATTTCTAATAAGATTTTTACGAGCTTTTTTATTTCAAGCTTTGAAGAGAACCAAACGCTCGACTTGAGGGCAAGTCACTTTGAAGAAGGGGGAATGACATGACCACACCCCAAAGCTCAACAAGCTCTAAACCTGATCCCATCGAGCTCCCTAAAGGACCCATTATTCGAGCTCGAGCTAAGTATATTCAAGAAGCTGTTTCAGCTTTAACACTCAATTTTTGGAAGAAAATAGGCTTGATGTTAATGAAGAAGTTTGGGCCAACTCCTTAAAGACTCCTTGCACCTTAGTGCAAGCTGAATTCAGCTTATTTCTAGCTTTTCGAGCGCCACTCAGCTCAAATCAGCTCACTTGAGCTTATTTCAGCTCGTTTGAACTCAATTTAGTTTCATTCCAGCTCATTTCTTTAATCATTAAAATGAATTAAGTGTTTGTTTTACTTTATTTAATATGTTTCAGCTCATGTCTGAACTAGATAGATCATTACAGCTAATTAAGAGTTTCACATATTTTTGAGCTAGTCGAAATTAATATGATAGTTAAGTCTATATTAATTATGTCTTAATTTAATTAGTGTGTTAATCAATATGTCTTGATGTTAATTAATCTTAGTTCAACTAAATATATCTTTGAATTAATGTGTTCATGGCTTTTGTAGGTGCAGTCGAATGTATGAGGTGCATTAAATACAAGGTACATGCACGGCTAGGTTCAAGCAAGGATGGATTCATGCATGTCTTCCTACAATGCATGGTGTGCTGCTCAGTGGTCTCCCAAGTACCTATTCAGGCAAGGAGCAGCTACTAATTTAATTTCCATGTTAAATTCATGAAGGAAGCCTAATGACTGATGCATGAATAGCTAGTTACAACGAATGGGAGAATGCATGTACGTCTAGCTACATGAATTGTGTGCTGATTCTTTGGCTCCCCTAAGTGACTATTCAGCCAAGAAGCACTTATTGGATGATTCATTCAAGCTAATGCCGAACCTAGACATGTCCATTAAGCTCCCTTGCATCCAAGTTCATCCAGCTAATTATTCACTCATCAAGAAGCTGTCCATTACAAATCCAATAAGTCGAATTTAGACAGCACTAGTGATTTTATTCTAGATTATTCTAGCCTATTACATAGCCGATTACTTAGCTCTTAAGTCTTGTTAATTTTGTCCATTCGGCTAGCCTTATGTAACGCTATAAATACTTAGCATATTTTTAGTTGTAGGGACTTTTTGCCATTTTTATTGAATGAACATTTGTTCTTGTGAGATATCTTCCTTTCTATTTCGTATGAGTCTTGAGTGACTTATCTAGCGTGCTACTGGCATCAATCTGAACTCCTTTTTTAACTTATCACTAACCTTTTGGTGTGGCGCTCACCTATCCTTCTACCAAACCATTTCTCCACATTAAACAATATAAGAACTGGGGTGACACTCTCTATAGTGTTGAATCGCTCTTGACGTTTAAGTTTGCTATCCATTTCAACCTTCTATCTTATCTATCTTTCTTTATTTGTTAAACCGAACCCATCTAATTATCTTTCATCTTCTATTTCTTGTTAGCCGACTTATCCTATCTATCTTTTAGCCTTTTGAACCTATTTCATCCTATACCTATATACTTAGCCAAAATACACCTTTCTCACAACACCGAGCGAAACTTCTCATTGACGATCGGGCACCTTACGTTGACTCAACTCAACTTACTGAGTCGGATCACGTCACACCCCATGCTCAGGTAGCAATCCATAAACAAAATCAAATTGAAATCATCAGATGGCATAATTAACAAGTCAATCGAAAATGTTACATTTTGAATCTCTAACAAAACACACTTAATCGACTAACACTGTCTATCCTAAAAGACTCGATAAAATCGTAACCACTTTCGACGTCTTAGATTTTAAACTTCCCAATTTAACCAATTCATCATTAATATAAGAATGTGTGGATCTTAATTTCTTTTATATCTGTCGAACTTAAAAGTCGATCTCCAATTTCCACTAGAATCCCTAGTTCATTTAGGTAACGTATGGGAACTAGCAACCCTTGTTTATTTTCCAGCAACTCGTGTAGGCTCTATTTCCTTGTCAAGGCTCAAAGCTTCCTCCACCATTTTTGCTCACTCAACTAGATCGAAAAACTCTAAAATTCGGTGTGATACAAGCTAAACTCTATTTCTTTGCATAAACCACATAGAAAGATTTACAACTTTCAGCTTCGGAAGGCACAAACTTTGAACCGTATTTATTGAGTCATAAACACTCACGTTCATAATTGATTGTAGACATCTCGTTCTGTTTTAAGAACAAAAACTCTTGCTTTTGATTCTCTAAGTATAATTCTCCGATGTACTTTTTTTGGAACTCAGGTTGAAAGAACTCCCAATCAGCTCACTTAGCAGGTACGTGGCATGTAACTATCTGCCACCATGTATATGCTTCTCCTTGCAGCAAAAAAACAACACAAATTACGCATTCTCGAGGGGTGCATTCAAATTGCTGCAAAATTTGTTTAGTCGATTCCGACCAAACTTAAGCAGTTGAGTGATCCAACCATTCAAACCCATAAATTTTGTAGCATCGTACCATTAGACTAACTTTGACATGTATCACCAGACTCGATTCTAAGCTCGATTTAATCCAAGAATTGGATAAATCTATAGCTCTAATACCATTAAATGTAGCACCCGTTACCCAGTCTAGTTTTCGAACTGAGTAATAGAATGCTGCAAACAAATACAAATCATTTACATGCAATTATTAATCAAAATCTCACTTATATCTATACATCACATATCATTAAGTATAGTAAGAATTATAATCAAATTCAGGAATATATCGAGCTTATGAAATCTTAAAACCATCCCGGTACAAAACAGGGATCAAGTTGTAACAAAAACAAAAGGATAAGAAAATCTACAGACAGGGGTCATATGGCCATTGATGCGATTTCTCGAACGTAAATTGAACCTTAAAAATAGATCAATGAGACCCGTACTAAATATTTGGAAGATTCGTGAATTTGGTAGGACTGTCTTGATTTAGGATCAAATAGGTAAAAACCTCGACCCGAAGTATTTGAAGTTTAAGGAACTGATGTTATGTTGAACCCAACCTGCATAACTTGCAAGATACACGAACCTAGGTATAGTGAAGTCACCACACTCCAAAATCAATGAACGGAGTGATAAGACAAGGGTGAATGCCACAAACATTACGGCTTGATAAGTTTGATAGTTCAATCAAAAATCGAAAGAGAAATATCTCACAAATTGTCACGCCCTAGATTTTAATTAATTATTTAGGCTAGTTTATGTCATAAAGGAATTAATAGTGTAGTGGTTAAGTGTAATAGCTATTTCCATTATGTTCCAAGTTCAAGCCCCTACAAGTACACCTTTTTAAATAATTTTTTTGATAATTTTGAGCTAGTGTGAACACTTTTTCCGTCCAACCCATCATGCCTTGTAGGGAGGATTTCTTTCCCTTTTTGTTTAGTGAAACAACTCCCTTTTCACTCCTTTATTCCCCCATGATGCACTTTTCACTCCCCTTTTCCCCATACTTACCTTTTTTTCCCCATAGATCACCTTGTCTAGCCATTGAACCTAAGCACTCTACATTTTATTTTTATTTTCTCCTTTTTGCTCTCCTCCTCTTCTTTAGTCGCTCCTCCACCTTGCACCACCATTTTTCTCTTCTTTTCTTCCTTTTCACCACCTTAGACATCCCATTTCCTCATTTCTACTCCATTCCACCACCACACTAGGCTGTCGTACCACCATCACACCACCATCTCTCCTCTACCGTCGTCATCGTCGTCTCACCGCCATCATCGGTCACCACCAAAATTCTCCATTTTTCTTCTTTTTTCCTCATCTTTTCCAAATTCATCTTTGTAATACCTCAATTCTGATTTTTGTTTATTAAAACGTCAATTATCATCCTATTTTTCTAACTTGTAATTTTACATCTTATTATTTTGAAATAGTGTTGAATCTTCCTCTCTGGTCGACTTTTTGGGAAAAATTGTCGGGCCTCTTTCCTCCGTTATAATGCAAGTATGGAAGAAGCACATGTCATGTTGTTCTCTATGGTGTTATTATTTCATTTGAAAAGTAACTAACAATCTATTTCACTATGCCTTCATGAACTGACATTCAAATCTCAGAATCACATCCCACGTGAAGAAGGGTGTGTTTTGTAGAACGTTTGCGTAACTATTTCACTGAATCATTTAAACCAAGAGTTATTTATTTATTTATTCGTACTAGCACATGTGTTTGGTCGAAATCGTAGTGACTCGTTAATTGAACTCTCCCCTTTCAAAGTTTTAATCGAGATTTGTGCAATTCTATTTTCAAGGTGTAGAGATTTACTTTTAATACTAATGGGTAATATTAATTTTGATAAAAATAATAAAATAAGTAAGATAATAACATTGTTTATATTATTATCTGAATAATGAAATATTGGGTGAAGACGAAAGTATTCATAAGGATTGGTAAGATCCGATAAAAGAGTGTGGCAAGTAAGTTCCCGAAACTTCAAATTTGATTATGATGATTGTGATTTGGTGATTTCTGTAAAATATGTTATTATGTGATTTCTATTACTTATGTTATGTGATTTATGGCTATTGAAATCTGTATGTGCAAGTGATGTCAAATTTAATTACCATTACTCTGGTGCGCATGATAAATAAGTTACTATTCTGATTTTTTAATTCACACCATAAGTGTGTTATATTTTGATATTCTGATTTGCATATTGGATGAATGAGTCCTGGGGAACTCTTTATGGTGTGTAGTAGAGTTGGGTAGGATCTGTTTGTTGAAAATATTCATTTTTTTTAGAAAAGCATTGCATTGACATCGTCATTATGCATTCCGACTTATCTGATTTTGTGATTGAATATTTAGTATGTTATGATTTGTTTAAAATGATAATGTTATGAGTTAAATTTTGTTATTATTATTAGTAACCCACACTGCGCTTAATAAGCTCACCCCTTTTAAATTCTGATTTTTTAGATAATCGAGGATAGGATTGGCTCGACTACAGAGGCGCTCTCAGTCATATTCAGAAATTTTTATATTTATTGCTATTTGATATTTTGGGACATGTTTTATTACTTTGGACTTATGATTTTCGATTTATATTCTTCTGCATGGTTTGGGTTTTTTTTAAGAAAAAAACTATCATGTAAGGGATTTGTGAAAACAACAACTTACGATGGATCTTATTTAAAATAATGTCATGGAAATCTCAAATATGATGTTTTCAAAACTCAATTCCATCTACATCTGAAATTGATTTTTTACAAGGTTTATGTTTAATCTACGTTTTCGAATGACAAATGGGTTTTTCAAATAGAAATTGTCTGCTACAATGTTTTATTTGAAATACAACGTTTTCCAAAAACTATCAACATTTAAGTTTCCTATCGATTAAATGATATCAACTATATTTGGTTTTTCTTAATCTTAAAGATGTTTTAGTAACAACAGTTTTAAAGGGAAAACTTTTAAATGTTTTACTACACCATTATCATGGCGAATGTGATCTTCGAGATTCAACCATAATGTCTAGACCGGGTTTAGAAATAATGTTTGTATTAAAAAATTTCTAACCTCACAAATTACCAAACTTAAGCTATTTATAGGACTAGGTAACTTAATAGTCATATTCGGCCATAAAGAAGTTCATGTATGATGTTGGCTCATTAAACATTTGAATGGTCAAGTTCCTCCTCCTTGGACCATGAATGTGGCTTAGCATGGAAGAAAGCTTCAAACACTTAGATGCATTTATGTAGCATGGGACATACATCTTTAATTATTAGACGCACTAATGGCTGGTTGGTTCTTGAATCTTTACATGTATCTTGTAGATTCATATTCTCAATTGTGCAGGCATGTAACATTTATGGAAACACATCTCTCTTTTGTTTTTCATGCATATGGCCATGCATGAATGAAGCTAATCATTCAAGTTATCCTTCCCTTCAAGCCACTGTCCATGCACCTTGTACATTCTTTTAATTCGGCCACACAACAAGTACATATATCTAAGTATTTGGTCCTCCATATGAACAATCATATGCACCAAAGTTATGGCATGTATTTAAAATTTCTTTGCACATAATTTGTGCATGCATTCGACTTTGAAGAGTCTTGATTTGGCTAATCGAGCAGTCCCTACAAATACATATAAATAGGAGTGAGATCAATGCAACAACATACTAGAATTCGACTCAAAGACTCCATGGACTTGACACTTTAACAACATGGCACAACTAAATTCAACTAGACTCTTAACATGACATAAGTGACACAGACGCAAATAATAATAATAATAAAACTTAACACCTTTAACACAAGATTAACAACATGACATATTATAGAACTAAGTCTGTGATTTAAAACAACATGCAATCTTATTAAATAAAATAAAGACTTGAATTGACTAAAAAGGATCAAAATGGTCGAATGATTGTTTCAGGCCCATCAAAATATTCATCCAACACTTGGACCATATGAAGTAACATAGGATTTGGGCTCAACCTAATTTGGACAATATTATCTTGGGATTGATCTTAGAGTCCATGCATCAACCCAATAAGAGATTTCTTTAAGTGTTTGGCTCGAGCCCTCGTAATCGGGCCAATTAGAATATGTAATGGATCAAGCAATATTTTGGACGTTTCTTGCACAGTTGGACCATGATGATTCAACCCATTAACTTCGTTCATCAACCCATCAAAATTTGGTTTTGTGCTGGTGCTCAAAATCACTTTCGGTTGATGTCATGTGGAGTTGGAGTCACATAGCCATGCGAACAAATTGGGTAACTCTCTTAAGCCGTGTGGGTTAAAAGTGCAAATACTCAAAGGATGTTACACAATTGTGTCACCCGGCTGTGTAACAAACTGTGGCAGTGTGCATCAAAATCACTCGAAACGTGCAGGCCATATGGCTATGCCATAAGCCTGTGTTTGGCACACAACAGTGTGTCAGGCCATTTATAAGGTCTTATTTACCTGTAAAAGCCTTCCAAAACAAGTTTTTTTAACCCTAATTCACTTATGCCATAAGGAACACATTATAACAATTCTTAACCACTTCAAAAGCATCAATATCATACGAAGAACATCACTTTTAACAACCAACCTAAGTGCCCAACTAATGTGCCACAATTGGCATCTCAATTTAACAATTCAAATTCGAACAACACCATATTCAAAACAATCCAATATGCCTTCTAAGGCACCTCAATACAATTCACATGGTGTATAATATTTAACCATTTATAACTCCTTATAATGATTCAATATCAACCATACAAGCATGCACAAAGCCTTACCAAATTCTTACAAAACTAGCATATGCATACCATTAATCACTTTTATAATCATGTACAAAGCAAACCTATCACTTAGCATATTATCTACTAACCAATTAAACCATTAAGTATATATGCCAAATTACTTCTACAAGATAACCTTAAAATGACCATTTCCAACACATACACATAATTCTCAAAAGGCCAAAAAAATCCAAAATAGGACATTTTATATGTCCAAATGACACCATAGGTATATGCCATGACCAAAATAGAAACATCACCAACACTTGAGTCTAGGATTATTGTTGGATGCTGAAGTTGATGATTGAATCAAAAACTACCTAACCTGCGCAATGAAAACAAAATCGTTCGCTGAGTATAACTTAGTGGTATTTCTATAATCCGAAAATTAACAAAACATAAATCTTTGTAAATTCATAAGATAAAAGTGAATGGTAATATGCAATTAGCATGTCATTAATGCCAATTCACATGTATACTTTGTTCAAACTAACACATCTTGTTAATATAAACACATAGTGATTTATTTTACATATAATTTGGTATATCAATTTCCAACTTCATTTATTCAATGAGCATATCTACCATTATTAAACTCAAGTCACAAATAGACATTCCATTCGACATTTTCCTTTCATTTCGTAACCATTTTTCATCTCAAAATCAATTACAACATCTCATATCAACTTTCCAATCTAATGGATTCAAGGTCTTATTCATTATCATCATTTCAAATATAAACATCTCATTTTTATTTTTTATTTTCCTATTAACATGAGTTTGACTTGGACGAATACACGAATCCAACTAACACACCAGTTTGGCACCAAGTGCCTTATTGGATAAATTTGAAGGAAATAGTTGGGCCCAGTGCTATCAATAAGTTTGAAACCCAGTGTCTCATCGGTATAACCAAAGGAAATTGGCACCTAGTGCCTCATCGACTCATAATCGAAGTAACCCTAAACATTTTCTATCCTATGGTATGCCAACTATATCCAACTCTGCATGAACAGTTAATAGGGTATTCATTATTCATTTCATTCTCAATAAATATCTCAATTCACATAAATTTTATTTATGAATTCATTTATTCAAACATATGGCAACATCAATCATCTCATTATATTTTCAATTTCATATTTATATAAACATACACATTTTCCACATATATTAAATTTAGTCCTAATGAACATCAATCAGGTCAAATAAATCCAATGCATCTCATTATCACAAAGTATCTCACCTTATGTTCTTACCAAGCACAGCAAGTCAATCTGCCACAATTACAAAGTAGTTCGGATTATAGAAACACAAACCGTAAATTTTGAGCTATTCATCAACGACTTTGTCTTTTCCTTTCTTCTACGAGGAATTTGGGTCGAAATTAGCTACGGGGCTAACATTTCCATTCTATTGCTACCTTATACAACATTTCCATTTTATTCAATTTAGTCCCAAATATTGGGACTAACATAACTTTCAAAATTAACCTCTTATTTTCATGTTGATTTCACTCTACATCTAATTTAAGTTCTTATTTCTCATTTCTACCATAAATTTCAAAATTTATGCAATTAAGTCCCTATTTCATAAAATCATCAATTGACTTTATAATTTAGTCCTTTTTCAACTCCAAACATAAAATCTATCAAAATATCACCAAAAGCTTCAACTACCTATCAATGGCAACTTCCTAATTCCTTAACAGTACTGAAAAATATGACATGGGTCAGCTAGCTTAAGCTCCCCGGATTCCAAAAGCATAAAAATTACAAGAAAATGACAAAATTGAGCTAAACCAAATTGAAGCTTGAAACTTTAGAAACCTTGTCATTCATCTCCCACTTCTCTTAATATAGTTTCGAAATTTTAAAGTGTAAAGAGAAAGAATGCTTTGTCTTTCATTCTACAAAACCTTTATCTTTTCTTTAATTTAATCAATTTTCATTTTATATATTTAATTACTAATATTTTATAATAACATACATACATACTTAATAAATCAACCCTCCACCTATATTATTATAGTGTATAATTACTATTTAAATCCCCTTCTTTGAGTTCTAATTATAATTCCTTAAGTAATTGAACTTTTGACACTTTTACGATTTTGTCCTTGCACCCTAATTAAGCACTATTTTGACAAAATTACTTGATTGACATTCAATTCAATTCTAATATAACTTCATAAATATTTAATAAAAATATTTATGGCTCTAGTTTAAAAAATTAGGATTCTGAAACCACACTTCCCGACACCACTGACTTTTGGGTCGTTACATATTTGTTCAGTGGTGGATTGGGCTCTCACAAGTCGTCCCTTTGTTTGTAATCGATGCCCACCAGGGACATATCTTGCATCCACCTAATCATCCACACCACATTGGGCAACTCACTTAGCCCTTGGCTTGGCNGCGGGCTCTTTTTTTTTTTACTTTTTCGCTTTAGAGATTCTGGGATATCCATCTTGCGCTTCCAACGTTGGTTCCTATCAGTTACTTTTTTGTTTAAGCTCAACGTACTAGGTGTAGATCAAACTGCTGATGAGGCTCATTGTTCGCTTTACAAATTGCTCTATTGTAGACATGGGAACCTTTGCCTTCTTTCACAATGCAGTCACGAGCTTCGTGAAAAATATCTCAACCTTCATGCCAGTAATGCACGTTAGCATAGATTGGTAAATCCAATTACCCATGCAAACCTATCTACGTTGCAAAATAGAGTAAAAAAGAACATCTCGTCAAGCATTAACATTAGAAACATTAAGAGCTGGTGATATCCGAGTACAAATAAACTCTATCCATATTGTTGCAACTGGAAACATAATTGACTAATTAAAAGATAAAAGGATGTTTGAGCTTGGTTGGAATTTCAAAATGCCTTTCCCCTCGGAAAGATATTCAGCAATGCCACCCATATCAATGTGTTAGAAATAATAAATATTTAAGTCATCAAAAGCATCTGAGATAAATTATGGAGCATTGTAAAAATTGTAAATTTTTGAATAAGTAACTAGGATCTCTTTTCCCCTAACAGCTACATGTCTACATTCAACATTTGGTGTTTTATTATTTTCCTTGGCTTTTAAGGAAGCATAAAATTTGTATACCACCAAGTCGACCACTAACTCTTCAATGGTTAAGCAAAAATCATTCCATTGATTAAATTGAACCAAATCCCAAATATCATCACATAAATAGAACGATGGGTCAAAGCCTCATTGTTTGATGAATATTTTTCCTTGGAGATCCAAGAAGTATTTTTCAACCTTTTGGCTCCAGAATCGGGTGGAATCGAAATCTATTGATTCCTCCAGTTGTGTGGTTTGTCTAACTTTCCTAAGGGCCATTCTAACACAATTTATATCAAGAATGTAATCTAAAATTGACTAATGTAAATAAATAAAAATAAAAAATGATTAAGAATGTTTCACCATGTTTGTAACCTCCCAAACCAAACCTAGACGTTATGGTCGGACTCTGAAAGTTACATTACCCATCGAAATGGCCAAGTAAAGTCGTTCAATTTAAAACCACTATTTTGATCAATTTAGAAAACTTAGTGTGGTTGCCTTGGGTTTATTAAAAATAATGGATTATTAGCTCGTCAATGATTTAAGTTCGATTTATTAGAGAGTCATGTCGTTTGATGAAAACCCAACAGATCCCATCAATAAACCTTTTAAAATCTTTCGTTTTATCATTATGCAATGAAAAAATGTCATGCCTTTAATTTTTTTAAGAAAATCTATGTTTTAGGGCTTATTAAGCCGGTTAATAAATTTTCTTAATTTTTAACCAATTTTCCATGCATGCTAAAGAAAAAATTAAAACAACCCATGCCACAGTCCATGTTAACTAAATTTACATTACCAAAAATAAAAAACCAAAATAAATACAGTAAAATTAAAAATACTTTATTAACTAAAAAATCAATACGCGATATTATTTACATGGTAATTGATTTGCCATGAATTACACTATTATTTACATCCTTTTTACACATAACTTTAGCTTGTTTAATTGTTAAACCAAAGCATCTTAGTATATATTTAAGTTTTCATGCTTAAAGTAGTAATTTATACTTTTTAGTAGATTTTATTACATTCTATATATCTTAATAAGGTTACATGGTCCTGTAGGACAAATCGAGAGCTAAAGATGCGTACTTGAGCTAAAACTGATGTCTCAACATCAAAGACAGAAGCCAAAAATAAGTCATGGAGTGAAAATGCCTTCGATGTCACAACATACCCCCTGTGTTGCAACACTACCCCTACGTAGCCTAAAAATTCATGCACATGATAATTATGTTTTAGAGGTAAATTAGGTGTATTTTTCCTAATCGAACTCTAAGGACTTCAAGGATAATTTATGCACTTTAATATTCCAAGTTTATCCTATATAAAGGCCATTGTAATTAGTTTAAACACACAATTTGAGGGAGACAGATATTATTCTTAGGTTTTTATTTCGTTCTTAGTTTTCATATAGGTTATATATGTTCTTGTAATCGAAAGATCCTATTTCAAAGTGAAACTTTTGCAATTGGAGATTGTTCCAGAGCCACGCTTTCATTAATAAATCCATAAGAAGCAGTTTTCTTATTCTATTATTTATATCTCTTTCTTTAACATTGTTAGTTTTGTGAAAAAATATGCGAAAAAGAAAAATCCAGAAATGTCAAAATCAAAAACAAGAAGAAAAAGTATAAACTATTTCTAGTGTTTGAACCATTTTGAGCCATATCTTTCTTTGAACTCATACCAGTTTAAGCCTCAAAACGTTACAAGCTTAGAAGAACAATGTGACTTAAGCATTCTCTGTGCATAATATTTTGGAATTGCTAATAATTTTATTGAATGAATAGTTTTTATTCACATGATTGTGTCTGTTACATATTTGTTTGATTTATGTTAATAGTGATATTGTTAAACATTTGGTCATGGGAATTACTTATAATTTGTTAGTAATATAACTTTGTAAACTAATCCTAATTTACTTTAAAAATTTTCAAGGCATCGAACTATCAAAATTAAGTTACATGTGCGATAAGAATTATTATACCTTTAATATTTGACAATCATGTTCTTAGTAGTAATAAAATCCAATGGACGTCTTCTTATTACATGCTATGTGTCTAGACTTGGTTTGCTTGAGGACAAGCAAAAAGTTAAGTGTGGGGAATTTAGGTGTTAGGTTCTTATTTACATCCATCTTCACTGGAGCTTGTTTAAAGAAAGAAATCAAGCCATTATCTTTTTTTTTCCATATATGTGATTTGGTTGCTTGAGGACAAGCAGCAAGTTAAGTGGGGGAGTGATCTGCCATGAATTACACTATTATTTACATCCTTTTTACACATAACTTTAGCTTATTTAATAGTTAAATCAAAGCATCTTAGTATTTATTTAGATTTTCATGCTTAAAGCAATAATTAATGTTTTTTAGTATATTTTGTTACATTTTATATATATAAATAAGGTTACATGGTCTTGTAGGACAAATCGGGAGTTGAAGATGCATATTCGGGCCGAAATTGATGCCTATGTTGTGACATCAAGACACTGATGTCTCAACATCGAAGACAAAAGCCAAAAACAAGTCCTAGAGCAAAACTGCCTTCAATGTCACAACATGCTCCCTTTTGTGTCGCGACACACCTCTTGTGTTGCAACGCCGCCCTTGCGTAGCGTAAAAGGTCTTACATGTGATAATCACATTTTGGAGGGAAATTAGGTGTATTTTTCCTAGTCTAACTCTAAGAATTTCAAGGATAATTTAGGCTTTTTAATATTCCGAGTTTAGCCTATATAAAGGCCATTATAATCATTTTAAACACACAATTTGAGGGAGACAAAAATTATTCTTAGGTTTTTATTTCATTCTTAGTTTTCAAATAGGGTATTTTATGTTCTTGTAAATTAAAGACCCTATCTCTGAGACTTTTATGACTGGAGATTGTTTCCCAGCCACGCTTTCATCAATAAATCCTTGAGCATCTCTTTTCCTTATTCTATTCTTTATATCTTTTTCTTTAACATTGGTAGTTGAATGTTTGTGTAAATTAGAATCAATTGATGCTTTATTCATACTCCACATGTTTCAACTGGTTTACCATAATTAATTGATTAAAGGATAAAGTTTCTTGGTGGATCAACTGTTTTGGAGAGGGAGAACTTAAACGCTAGGTTGGATGACCCTAAGAAGTTATTTAGATAAGAATGAACCCTAAATTGGTATGGTCTATCTGTGAACACTTTAGCCCTGAATCGGTCTAGACTGTGAGATGGAGCGATAAGTAGTTCTTACTGTGACACCCTAAACCCGACCAGCACGGATCGGCCCGAATTCAAAGTGTTACATTAGCCACTGAAGCGACTCTCCAGCTAACAACCACCCGACGCACACTCCAACCTTATAACACCTCATTTATAATTAATTAACTATCATTTATTAATACTGAAGCAATTTGTGAACCATTTTTAAACTTTTTCTAAGTATTTAAACCTAAGAGTATTTTGCTCATTTTACCACCTAAGGTTAAACTAACCTGATTTTATTTCTAAATAGTTGCCGACCTTGTTTTAGTCAAATTATACAAGCCCTAAAATTTTAGCTTACTTCGAGTTCATTTACTATGTCTAATTCAAGTTTTATTATTAGGGACTAAATCATAACTTTTACAAACTTTTAGTACATTTTCCAAATTAAAAATTAAGAGTGTTTCTACCAAATATTAATAGTTACAAGTCTAATCCTAAAATATTACCAAGTTTCCCTATCATTAAAGGCTTCAATTAATCTAATTAAGTTTTAGGACTAAATTATAAATTAGACAAATTAGAATACTAGATTACAAAAATAAAAATCAAACCCCCAAAAACTCACACACCCATGTCCCTAGCCCATGTGTCGTTTAAAAATCCATGTTCGAATCGTGAAAAACTTTTAGGCAGATCACACACGCCCGTGTCCCCTATCCACATGCTCGTGTGTAGACCACTGCACCTATTTTGTCAAAAATTTGTTTTAATTACTCGGTTTTACATATTTAACTTACCCATTAAACTTGAAATAGCTATAATTAATTACCATAAACATCCACACATCGCCAATTTAATTTATTTACAACAAATATGCAACAATTAATCAAAATTTATCTCCTAATTACACGCTTAGCAAATACCAATTAATTCACACAAGCTACGTACCTTAGTCACAAGCAATCCACTCCATGGTAAGCTTCAATTAAACATTATTAGTATCAAATACATGTTTCATACACTGTGTTATCAACCACTGTACGAACACTCATCAACATACCATAAATCAAACATCAATTAGACATAAAATCATGTATTCAAGCAATTACAAAATCACCAAAATTTAATGTTCAATGTCCATTACAAGTAAAATAACACTAGTCCCAAAAGCATCACAATGCCCTATATAGTCTCTAAATTAAATTTCTTAAGCCACTACCGAGCCTTATTCTTGGATCGCCCTTGCACTCACTTCTCGACTCCTTACGCTCGAAAATTCTCTACATGAAATGTGAGGGTGTGAGCTTAAAAAGCTCAGTGAATGATAGTAAAAAAATCAAGTAATTTGCACCCAATCATGCATAAATCAAAGCAATTAAGCATTAAATTTTCAATCACAACATGTT
>CM025255.1:25087254-25097527 GCA_013677275.1 Gossypium schwendimanii
AATTATTGCTAGAATAAGCTAAATCAAGTTACCGGGACTCCAAAAACGTAAAGAACATTAAGAACGGGGTTTGGGATCACTTAATATGGAGCTTGGTAGTTTGAAAACCCTAACTATGGATTCCACGCTTCTTAATTTTGTCCAAATGAAGAAGATGAGCACAATTTGCCATCTTTTACCCTTTTAATTCATTTTAATTATCGAATTATCAAAATGCCCCTAACTTAAAATTTTCCTATTTCACTTATCTCATGTCCATTTTTTGTCGATAACTTAACCAATGGTCTAATTACCATATAAAGAGCTCCAATTTAAAATTTCATAACAATTGGACACCTCTAACATGTAGAACTCAACTTTTGCACTTTTTACAATTTAGTCTTTTTGACTAAATTGAGTACCCAAATGTCAAAAATTTTGAACGAAATTTTCACAAAATCATTCCGTGAAATTGTAGACCATAAAATTATAGTAAAAATAAATTTTTCCTCATCGGATTTGTGGTCCTGAAGCCACTATTCCGACTATGCCCAAAATCAGGATGTTACAAACCAACATTCAATAATTATAATCACCACGATTATTAGAATAAAATAAATATAAAAAACATAATATAACATAAGACATGTAATACGAACTTACCTCAACTAGAATTGCTGTTAAAATGGAGTCGACAACTATTCCGAAACTTAAGTTTGTCCTCGATTTAACTTCAATTTTAGCGTTTCTTGATCTAATAATAATTTTCCAATCAATTAAACCATTCAATTAACTGAAAATATTTAATTCAAGCTTAAAATCCATACTATTGTGAAATTAAAAAATTATCCCTAATATTTTAACATTTATGCAATTTAGTCCCTAAACTCAAAACTTGAAATTTCACCATTTTTAACCATAATTCAAGCTAGCAAATTTTTTACCCAATCTTATAACAACCCATATTTATCAACAATTTGCAAGTGTTCCTTGAATTTTACCATTTTCACAAATAAATCCCTAAACATCAAAATCACTAAAAAATACTTAAAAAACTTGTTTATTTAACAACCAACTTTAATGATCACTCATCTAAATTCATAACACATCAATTACATCCATGGCATAATTCTAAACATTTAATAACTTTACAAATTGACTCCCGGGTTAACTAAATTAAGTTAATACTAGCTCAAAAGTATAAAAATCACTAAAAACGGGACTCAACAACATACCATGCATGTAAAACTCCATGGCCAAAAGCTTCATCTACTCAACAAGGGTTTCAATTTGAAAAATTAGCAATTTGGAGAAGATAATGCTATTTTGGCTTATTAAATTAAACTTTTATTTATTTAATTACTTATTTTACCTTAAGTTATAACTTATAAAGTAACTCGAAGATGTCCATATTTGTCCACCACTAATATATATAGTATAATTACCCTTTAGATCCTTTAGTTTTCCTTTCCATAGCCATTTAATCCATTTAATCAATAGAAACCTACTTTTGCAACCTTTGCAATTTAATCCATTTTTAATTAATTAACTATCTAAACCTCAAAAATTTTTAATAAAATTTTAATACAACCTTAATAGCACTCCATAAATATTGAATAAAATATTTACGGGCTCGGTTTATAGAAACAAGGTCCCAATACCTCATTTTCTAAACCCATTTTACTTTAGGGACACCACTTAATCTAAATTATTCATTCACATAACCTAAATTATCATATCAAAATCAAATATAATACAATATTTGACTTGTAAATATTAAATAATAATATTTATAGACTCATTCATCGGATTTATAGTCCCGAAAACCACAATTTTTGACAACACTGAAACACGGGTTGTTACAGCTCTCCCCCTTAAGAAAATTTCATCCTCGAATTCTTTTTTCACCTGATAAAAACTATTCAAATCAAGTTTTCTTTCTCTTCCTCAAAGGTAGTCTTATAACTCATCCCCAATCAGAATTCATACCATATCATAATATTATATATAGTACTTGATATTCTACTTGGACTTTTTGACATATTAGATATCTCAATATGAACTCTGAAATCTCACGTTTTATTCTTGAGCACCAGTAACTTTGTCTCAAGCCTTTATACATTGTGCCACTGTTTGATTTAGACGAAATAGACAATGCCATTAACCTCATATTGGATGTCCTATAAAAAAATCTTAGAATTGTTCAATGCACATATTCAAATATTTCTCTTTGCATCTCAAAAATTCTCTATAGAATTAACGGTTCAACTCTCAACTTCATTTTAATCAACTCATCATGATTCAAGGTTATTTGAATGAAACATTATTATAAACAATGAATTCTTCTCTCGCTTAGACTGAAGTAGATACCTCACTTGACTAAACAAATTTGTTGTTTCCCTGTAACAATATCATCATCGACATTACAAACTCATAACTGATAATAGTTCCCATTACTCTGACCCAACTAATTTGTTGTCGTTCCATCTGTGTAGCATACTCGGGTTCTACATTCCATCCATGAAAAGCTTCCAATGGTACCATTGTAATAAAAATCTGCTAGCGTCTCTTATAAAAAATGAATTTATCCCATAATAATCATTTTCCCAACTGTCTCTGATCTGATTGATATATCCTTTGCATTATGTATTTCAGAATCTGAGTTTCTCATTCAAACTGTCCATTTGCTTATTTCATAGCTCTATGAAATTTAATTCAGAATCTAAAGATAACTCAAATACATACATCACAACTAGCTTTTCAAGTGATTAATCCATTTTAACTAGAACAAATTGAATCAACTTCATCAATCAGATAGTAACAATTCAGTTCAAGCCTTTCTTCTCAATGTCGAAAATAGTCTAGGCATAAAATCTATTTTTGCTCACTCTTAATCTCATTCAAAATCATAACAACCCGTGATAGTTCATACCTAACTTGATACCCAACTTTGACTAACTGGCGAAATTCTAGATCATCGAATTAATAAGAATTGCTATGCAATACTAAACTTTGTGTTCCACTGTCTACACTCTTATCACTATTTAACCCTTCTTGAAAACTAGAAGTGGATATATACCAAGACTATTCCAAATACTAGTATTGGAGCATTGAACCATACTCTGACTACTACCTTCGATGATGTTTGTAGTATGACCTGCTTCAATACTACTGCTGCATTTCACATTTGAGCCACAACAATCAAATGAACTAGAAGAATTATTTTGCTCCTTCCTATGAAAACCTTCCCTTACACGTATCACGTTAACAGGTTTGTAGCTAAAAGATGCGAGAAACTGTCGCACCTAATAAGACCGATACCACAACTACATAGCTAATGCAATTGCTAATACACCAAAGAAATTTCAAAAGGAAAATATCGCTCAAACTCACTAGAACCAATTGTGACAAAGTTCATATGCACAAAGCAAGGCAATAGCCAATAGAAGCAGAAAAGGAACAACACTTAAGCTTTGCCATTGAATCCTCCATTATAAACATAATTAAATAGAATGCCAATAATAGAGCAATACTGACCATTATTATAATAAAACCAACAATATCTATATCTAAAATTATGATTAGCTAGCATCCCTCACATGATAAGCACCACAATTGGAAATGAAACAACCACCCATACCATTAGAGATAAAAGAGCACAAAGCATACCCAATGGAAGTCCTTGTAAAATACTTGGCCACAATGGCTACATTCAAGTCTATTTACATTTTGAACACTACAGCACTGGTTACTAAAATCATCAGCGGTCTCACATTATTTTGTTTCATTCTTTGTCATAAAACCCTCATGAACTTGGAAATAATTACTCAGTCCTTTCATTTATCACTGATGGAAAAGTAAGATATATTCTAGATACACTCTATTTATGGAAGTCTCAAACTCATGTCCCACTCTTTTCTTACAATAACAAATTTCTTCCATATTCTGAGCTAAACAAAATCTCCTCGCATTTTGCAACTAATCCGATTCCTTACTTCAACTCAAGGAATTCCTTTTTCTTCTTATCAAGATTCCGTTTGCTAACATAATTCTTTCAAAATCAATTCAAAAGAAATCCTGGTTAATCTGTTCTATTGATACTATAGTATTTAAAGTCAATTACCAGTGAATAACCTCTTCTTTTAACGATGACACTGCACATCTCAGATAATCTTTAGAAAGATTTATCATTTCATCTTAAAGTCTCTGTGTGTTTGCTAACCAGTATTCAACTTTGACTAAATCAACACTCACTTTACCTTTAAACTTTTTGGTCCCACATTTTTTAATTTTATAAAATAAAAGCATGTATACATTCTATTATATAGAACTTTAAGGACGAAGGGGTAGAGGTTATAGAGTCACAAAATTAATTTTTATATGTACAATAAACATATTATTCATTATTAAGAAAAATACTGTGAACCTTTTTTAAAGACTTCTTAAATTTTAGCACTATATGAGTAGCCTCTAGTTAGGAGACTCGAGCATTGTTCTCATCTTCATCGGAACTAGCTTAGTCGGAAAACATCTTTTATCAGAGTGAAAAACAAAATCCACATGAGCCAGGAGACATCACACTATCATAGGTTATAAAATGACATGTATTTCTAGACACCATACATGCTACGTTCAGTCCGAGAACCAACTAAACTGTCCTCTGATAGCACTAAATGTGTCACCCCTAACTCATCTTCGTCGTCGAATTAGGGTTATAGAGCGTTACTATAAAAAATAGAACCTTTAACTTTAAATCCGAACATATAATTCAACTTAAGTATAATTACCAATAATTCATTCCAATCATAGCAAACATACTTATTTAGGCCTTAAATCAAACATTCGAGGCCCTAAAAACAACTTAAAAGCAATCAAGGATCAAAATTAATAAAAACATAAATTTTAGGAAAAACTTTAAAATTTTTTAAAACAAGGGTCACAAGGCCATGTGGAAGGCCGTGTGACACAGACCAACCCATGCAGCTAAAAACACACTCATGCAACTAATCTACACGCCGTGTTCCCAAATTATGTAACTCACTAACTAGGGCCACACAACCATACCGTAGGCCGTGTGAAAGTTGCATCTGAAACATAAAAAGACACACAGCCGTGCGAACAGACCGTGTATGGCACAAGGCCGTGTGACAACCTGTGTCTCAGGCCGTGTGTAGCAAAATGTACCTTAAAAATTAAGTTTAATTAAAATGTTTTCTTGGGCCACAAGTATACCATTCACCAACTTTTAGAGTCATTCAATAGTTCACTAAAACAAGACCAAAGCATGCCAAAATCACACATACACAACCTATTTCCATCATCCAACCAATGTACCCTCATTAGTACCACATGTAAATATTCAAATTAACTCAAACTCAATGCCAGAATTTCATATTTCATACTTACCTCACACATTTACCGTATAACCACTTCATTACACTTCTATGAACCAAAAGCCATCTAAATCACAAGGCATTCACAAGTGACCAAAACTCATGCTTACGTATAAATTTATAAGCCAACATCAAGACATAAGGGGAAGTAAACTTAAACCACATCACATTGGAAATTAGCATAACATATACTCTTATCACAAGCCATTTATAACCAATAACTAAAACAACCAAGACTACCAAAATAACGTATGGATAGTGAGATGGTGCTCTGAAAAGATTTCAACCGATCAAGCTTTTCGATGATCTGCATGACAGAGAAAACAACAACAAAAGCAACTAGTGGTTAGTAAGCTCGTATTAAGGAAACTTTAACTTACTGAACATTTTAAGTTAAACAACCAAGCATAATTTTATTATAACATAGGCCAATTTTCCTTTCCTATACACATTACCTTGCAAGGTCATTTCGTGCAACATTTCATATACAAATCCAATCAAAGCATGGTGTAAAACATAGTTAACATTTCACTTTTGTAATTCATCACTCATACACATACATTAAACTAACTTTTCCTTTCAACTGCACATTTCATCTTAAACCATATCATTACTCAAAAATCATAGTTCATTTCATTTACATACCTTTTCGTTTTTAACCAATACCTTGCCCGTTGAACCAAATAGAACAAAATTAGATAATTGAAACAATATTTACTGTACCAGTTACCTGGTAGATCACACCTAAATAAAGTTTGTCAGGCTGGAGGCCTGATACAATTACACCGACACAGAGCCTGATATAAATAATTGTTACTAAGCCTGGTAGGCATAGAGCCTAGTATAAATCACCAGCACGAAGCCTGCTAGGCACTGAACCTGATATAAATCACTGACACTAAGCCTGCTAGGCATAGAGCCTGATATAAATCACCGGCACGAAGCTTGCTAGGCATAGAGCCTAATATAAATCACTGGCACGAAGACTGCTAGGCACTTAGCCTGATATAAATCATTGGCATGAAACCTGCTATGCATAGAGCCTGATAGAACATGCGGAGACGGAGCCTGCTAGACACAAAGCCTAATATAAATCACTGGTATGAAACCTGCTGGACTCAAAGTCCTATACATTATCTCTAATACAATTCAATTTCATTATTAATTTTCAACAACCAACATTTAATAATTATAACCGCCACGATTATTTGAATAAAATAAATATCAAGAATTTAATATAACATATCACATGTAACATGAACCTACCTCAACTAGAACTATTCTTAAAACGGTGTCGACAACTAATTTGAAACTTAAGCTTTTCCTTGATTCAACTTCAATTGTAGCGTTTCTTGATCGAACAATAATTTTCCAATCAATTAAACCATTCAATTAACTTAAAATATTTCATTCAAGCTTATAATCCATACTATTGCAAAATTACAAAATTATCCCTAATGCTTTAACTTTTATGCAATTTAGTCCGTAAACCCGAAACTTGAAATTTCACCATTTTTAACCATAAATCATGCTAGCAGATTTTTACTCAATCTTATAACAGCCTGTATTTATCAACAATTTACAATGTTTTCTTTGAATTTTATCATTTTCACAAATAAATCCCTAAACATTAAAATCACTAAAAAATTACTTAACAAAACTTGTTTATTTAATAACCAAATTTAATAATCAATCATCTAATTTCATAACACATCAATTACATCCATGGCATAATTGTAACATGTAATAACTTTACAAATTGACCCCCGAGCTAACTAAATTAAGTTAATACGAGCTCAAAAATATAAAAATCACTAAAAAGAGACTCAAAAACAAACCATGCATGTAAAACTCCATGGCCAAAAGCTTCATCTTCTCAATAAGGGCTCGGTTTGAAAAATTAGCAATTTGGAGAAGATGATGCTATTTTGCATTATTAAATTAAACTTTTACTTATTTAATTACTTATTTAACCTTAAGTTATAACTTATAAAGTAACTAGAATATGTCCATATTTTTCCACCACTAATATATGTATTATAATTACCATTTAGATCCTTTAGTTAGCCTTTCCATAGACATTTGATCCATTTAATCAATAGACACCTACTTTTGCAACCTTCGCAGTTTAATCATTTCTTAATTAATTAGCTATGTAAACCTTGAAATTTCATAACTAAATTTTAATACAACCTTAATAACACTCTGTAAATATTTTATTAAATATTTTTGGGCTCGGTTTATAAAAATGAGGTCCCAATACCTCATTTTCTAAACCCACTTGACTTTAGGGACACCACTTAAACTAAATTATTCATTCATATAACATAAATTACCATATAAAAATAAAATATAATACAATATTTGACTCATAAATATTAAATAATAATATATATGGACTCACTCGTTGAATTTGTATCCCCAAAACCACTATGTTTGAGAAAGCTGAAAGATGGACTGTTACATGATTTATGATGTGTTGATGTATGTGATGCTGATATGTGTTCAAATATCATCTCTATGTTATGTAATACATGGCTTCATTGATATGTGATGATCTAAATATGTGTTATATATATGTGTGTGATGAGATCCATGATTTAATATAGAAATATATTAAAGCATGTTAAAGTGAATAAAAAGTGAATATTATGTGATATATGAAAATCTGAGCATGTTTACATGCAAATGTGTAAAGTTGAGAAATATGCGACTATGAGCATGACTACAAGAGAAAAATGAAAAGTGATTATATGTGTTAAATTTGAAAATGGCCATATCACATGCATGGGGTGGGTTTTGTGAAAGGTGGAAGTTATGTGGCAGTTTATCTACGATTATGTGGCTATTATTGGCAATTATGTAGTGGCTTGTCCACAAATGGTGTGTTATTGGATGGACGAGTTCTGGGGAACTCGATATTAGTGTGTAATGGAGATGGGTAGGAAATTCTTCAAAATTTGCATTGTTTCATACGCATGTCTCGATATATTCATGTATATAGTTAATGATAATATGATATTTCTGTGAAAATGGTTTACATATATGGAATTGGATGTGTGAAACACATGTTATATACATTTTATGTATTGGTCTCACATTGAGCCTTTTAAAGCTCGCCCATGTTTCTTATGCGTTTTAGATAATCCTCATGGCTAGGACTCAAATCCAGTCATCGGAGAGGCTCTCAAAATTTTAAGATGATTTCGGACTTTTATAGACTTTATGATTTTTATGGATTTTATTATAGACTTTAATTTGGGTTTGTTTTAATAACTTTTTGGGACATTATTTTAAGATGTGGACTGTGGCATGGGAAATTTATATTTAGATACTTTGGGAAAATATTGCATGGATTGTTTATATCAGTTTTTTAAATGATCGTTAAACATTTTAAGAAAATTATTAGCCACTACAATTGTGTTTTAAAAACTAAGTTATCATACAAGTATTTTGAAATAAAAAGGAACAAATAAATTTTTTTATTGAAAAAAACATGATGTTTTTAAAATAAAATGTTTTGAGGACAAAATAAATTTTCTTGTGGAAACATTTTGGCCACCTTCATGGCCCATGTAATTACTCTTATTAGGCCGTAACATATAGGCCTGATTTGAGGGGTTACATTCATCCTTGAAATTTCCTCTTATGCCTACTCCCAAAGGCGGGCTCCGAACCAATTCCCTCGTGTAACATGGAGGTAAGTACCTCTACTTTTCCCTTTTGCCTTGCTCATATTCCTTTCTACTATTTATAACATGGAGGTAACCAATTTCTTCGGCTCCGATTTATAACAATCCACACAACTGTCTCAATTTTCATAATTCACAATTTCTTATACTAACTTAACAAACTAAGCCAGAATTCACGTAATATGTACATAGGGGTCATTCCATCTCTTCATCTGTTCAGAGGATCGACTAAACTAAAGCTTTGATACCATTTAATTTGTAACTCCCAAGACCTAACCCTTTCGCTAGATTCGGGTACTGAGTATTACAAAGACCCAAATAATTTAACGATATTTCTGATTTTTATCTAGTTACATTATTTAACACTTAAATTACACATCAATCTATATTAACAATAGTACAAAAAAAAGGTCAAAATTCTTAGAACATTCATTTCAATAACTATTTAATAAATTTTAAATTAGACTCGAATAACAAATATAATCAATTTGAACCCTAAGGTGTGGCCTCTAAGGGTTCCCTTCTATATACATGAAGCAACTACGACACCCATTTCTTGAGACTGGCGGTGTCTAGCTTGGTCCCTCCACTAAATTTTCCAAGATATCACCTACCCTACATGGAAGAAGAAAACGTTGTAAGTTTAGGTGAACTAAGCAAGTTTCTATACTTCATGAAAGATTTTTGATATATTAGGGAACATAAAATCTTAAGCACAGATGAAAAACTCCATGAAACTCGTAAGAAGATCCGTAACTTCTTTGGCATAGCCATTGGCAATAATTTCTCAAAACGAACTGCCATCGACATTACCACCCACCAATACTATCTTCAAACAATGCTTTCTTATGAGTCTTAACTATGTCTAATGTTATTCCAAGATAGAAACCTTGGCAAGAAAAGTTTGAAGATGATCTCCATAGTCTAAAAAGATTATTAAAACTCTTCTAAAGGAAACTCAAGAGAAATTCATGAAAAGAAAAACCTAGAGAGAATTTATTAACTCAAAAGAGAAATAAAATAATAATAAATTGTCTATATTGTGTATAATGCAAAGGACTATATATAGGCTAGTTAAATAAATCTAAATAAAAATATTAAGTATACTAGAACTCTAATTTAATCTAAACAACAAGTAGGTTTAAACTAAATTTTCTTGTTAACATAAAACTCCTAAATAACTTAAAATACTTAATAATTATAAAAATT
>CM025255.1:25098079-25109660 GCA_013677275.1 Gossypium schwendimanii
CCTCAAAAATTTAATTTCACAATTTAGCCCTAATTACTCAATTTCACCAAAAATTCAAAGACAAAACATTTTAATCTTTCACATAAATTTTATTTTTCATCATCAACTATCACAAAGCTCAAGCATTTATCAATGGCACATTTCAAAATCATCAACAATGCACAAAATTAAGACATGGGTTTTGAAGTGTTCAAAGCAACGATCTCAAAAATGTAAAAATTATCAAAAATCGAGCTAAAACGAACCTTAAATCAAGCTTGAATATGGCAAAATCTATGCTTGTGTTTTTCTCTTCTTTCTTTTCTCTAGTTTTAACCAAACATGGATGATAACAATTGAATTTTCACTTTGTTTTTAATTAACATATATTAGTATTTTTATTTATTTACCTTATTAACCTTTATTAAATAATTTATATTTCATATAACATAAGGATAAAGTTGTCCATAGTCACCCACTAACTTTTAAATGGCCTAATTTCCATTTAAGACCCCCATTTTTAAAAGACAACAACAATTGAGTGATTTTAGATTTGACCCCTAAATTTTTATTTTACGCGATTAAGTGATTTTATCAAATTAAGCACTCAAACGATCAAATTTTCATACAAAATTTTCACACATATTAAGTCACATACTGCAAAACTAAAAATAATATTAAAATATTTTTCTGTCTCAGATTTGTGGTCTCAAAACCACTTGTGGTCTAAAAATTAGGCTGTTACAGTTGAGGTTGTGCTATATGGTTTTTTCATTAATGCTTGATGAATTGTTTGCATGGTATTTGTTCTAGGCATTCACTAAACTTATTAAGCTCACCCACTCCCTTCTTAAACCATTACAAAATAGTTGAGTGACGATGTGGGTTGTGTGGTTCCGAGGGATGGTCCAAGTAAGTCCATTTCACTTTTCATAGTGTTTATTGTTTATTCAGTTATGTTTTCAGAATATGGAAATCTGGTAGACTTTTACTGACATTTTCCATGATGCTTTGGATGCTTCCAAAGATTATTTGTTCTAAAGTTTACGAGATTTGTTTCGTATTACGTTGATTATTGCTCGGACTTACTTTCGATGTTTGAGACTATTGTTATGGTCATTTTGATGCTTTTTTTAATAATGATGTGATAGCATGATGAATTGGTACAAGTTCGAAAGATTTTTATGCTTATTTATGTTATATTTTCTGGTTTGAAGCAGAGGTATCGATATTTGTGTTGTAAAAATGATACCTCTGTGATTTTGAAATGTGGAGAAAGTTAAAATCGTAATTTGGTATCGATACCCTATCACGAGTATCGATACTTGAGGTAGAAATATCGATAATTTGGCATAGGTACCGATAATTTTTGAGGTTTTGGTTTTTAAGCGAGAAACACTAAGCAGTTTAGTACCGATTTTCCAGACAGTATTGATACCGCTTGAGATAATTTTTGATACCTTACCTTTAGTATCGATATCTACATGACATGCTTTGGTATTTTGCGAAATGAACCTTATGCATGTTTAATTATTATTATTATTATTGTAAGACTATTCTATGTATGTTTAGCATGTAAGGATGATAATTAAAGAGTATGATTGATTTAAAACCTGTACAAATACTAAAATGGAAGATGTTTTGTTTAGAATGAGCTTTTACTTGTTGTGTATGACATGAGACGATGGTATGGCATCCGAATATTCGGGTTGGGTGACCAGGTTAAGTATAGGGTGTTACAAAGCCACCAGATATTGCAGTCAAGCTGCCAGAAACAGAATATTGTGGCAAAGCCACCAGAAATTACAGATATACTGCCAGATACTTCCTCCATGCAATATTATCCTAACCCTATCGATGTGATATGGCATACAGAATAGAATTTTTAGTATGCATGCTTTACATGCGAATCAGATTTTATTATGGTTTAACACAATGGCATGCTTAACATGTAAGTCATACTCAAAATAATAGCACGCTTAACATGCGAATCATAATCAAAATAATAGAATGCTTAGCATGCGAATCATAACCAGAATAATAGCATGCTTAACATACGAATCAAAATATCAATAAATCAGTATCATGTTTATAAAACATGCATATCCAAGATCGCCATATATCACATATCATGAGTATTAGGAAATCACACATCATTACGTTTAACACAAAAATCACATAATCAAGGACAAACATCACAGATCTGAAGTTTTGGAATCACTTACTTGGAATCGTCCTACTTATCGGATTTTATAAATCCATATGAATAATTAACGTATTCACCCAATATCAGTTTTTAGAAATTTTATTAAAGAAATATTAAATTCTTTCACAAATATATTTATCTCGATATTAAACAATGTCATTTATTTTATCAAGGTAAATCCTCACACTTATCAATAAATTAGTATCATGTTTATAAAACATGCATATCCAATATCGCCATATATCACATATCATGAATATTAGGAAATCACACATCATTACGTTTAACACAAAATTCATATAATCATGTACAAACATCACAGATCTGAAGTTTTGGAATCACTTACTTGGAATCGTCCTACTTATCGAATTTAATAAATCCATATGAATAATTAATGTATTCACCCAATATCAGTTTTCAGAAATTTTATTAAAGAAATATTAAATTCTTTCACAAATATATTTATCTTGATATTAAACAATGTCATTTATTTTATCAAGGTAAATCCTAACACCTATGTTATGCAGACGAATGCAATACTTGCCTTTTCGATCACCCATGCTAGAATTTAACTAAACTTACAGTAAATCTGAGTATAAAATGATGTTTTATCGATAAAATGTTATTTTATTAATCCCTTAATTAGAAAGATTTAATCAAGACTTTCCTATTTGAATCATCACTTACGCTTTAATAGATATGATTTGGATTTGTGTCTCACTTCCAAAGCTAGGGGCATTCCATGTTGATGATAGACGATCCTTTAAACAACAAATATTATGTGTGAGAAAATATCTATATTGAAGAATAAATTCTGGAAACACCTTTTATAATAATTGGCATAAAAGTGGAGAAGAAAAGATTATCATCGGAGTTTAAAGATCACTTACAAAAAATCCCAAGGAATAGATGAATCCTTGATCCAACATTATTTTGTTTACAATGGAAGATTATCTAATGAAATCGTCATTCAAAAATTAAACGAATAGGTATTAGAATTGTATATGGTTTATGAAAATAAGAGAGGATGATTAGAATTTTATTTTAAGAGAATAAATAAATAGAAAATAAAAATCGGCAAGAAATGGTTGTTTACGACGGTGGAGGTATGATGGCAGCACGATAATAGTGCGGTGGTGGCGCAGTAACGATGCGGCGATGGTGAGAGAGGAGGAGGTGTGGAAGAGAGGGGAAGTTTTAGTGGTGAAGTGGTAGTGAGTAGGTGAAGAAAAGGTGGCCAACGGTGGTGGTATGGTGGCAAAATGTAGAAAAAGGGGTGGTGGTATGAGAAGGATAAAAGAGAAAAAAAGATGAGATAAGGAGAATAAAAATAAAAATGAAGATTTGGGGGTATCTATGTGCATGGTCCGCCAAGGTACAGTAAGGGGAGAGAATTTGGCAATAGGGGGAACATAAGCACCAAAAGTGGATCATGGAGTGAAAAGGGGAGGTATTGGGGGAAAATTGACTCATCAAAAGAGGAAATAATCTTCCCCACAAGGCAACAATGGGGTGGTGGTAGGAGGAAGAGAAAAGATAAAAAAAATATGAGATGAGGAGAATAAAAATAAAAATGAAGATTTGGGGGTATGTAGGTGCATGGTTGGCCAAGGTATGGCAAATGAGGAGAATTTGGCAATAGGGGGAACATAGGCACCAAAAGTGGATCACTGAGTGAAACGGAGGGTATTGGGGGAAAATCAACTCATCAAAAGAGGAAAGAATCTTCCCCACAAGGCAAGAATGGGGTGGACGGCAAAGGGTGTTGACCATCAATTTATGATGCCAAAAATTTTAGAAAAGAATGTGTGGATGATGGGAAATGAACCTAGGTTCTCTAGGAATTAAATTAGGCCCTAAACCACTTGACTACTTACTTCCTTGTTCCATAATTTGACGAAATGGTAAATAAAAATATTGGGTGTGACAAGATCAATTCAGACTTATCCAAAAAAAAATTTCGAAATGATGCTAGGTGATTGACTTCCACTTCAGGATTCATCGATAGAGACAGACTAAGACCAAGAAATCTGATATCCATAAGTTCACCTATTGCTAGTGTGAGCAGTGTTAGAAATGTGAAGAAACCAGTTTGTGAGCATTGCGCTAAAAGCTATTTTGGCGAGTGTTGATTCAAAATGGGAAATTTTTTCGGATGAGGTTCCACTGATCATTTCCTCAAGAATTGTCTAAAACAATACAACGATTCTGTGCATCAAATTGTTAGACCTAAGACTACTCCGCAGAAAGGTAAAAAGGTTAGAAACAGTAAAGGTGTTACACCTGGTCGAGGAAAAACTGTTAATACGCCCGAACGATTAGAGGCTAAAGCACCTGCCAGGGCTTATGCTATTAGAGCTCATGAGGAAGCTTATGCTCTAGACTTTATTGTCAATGTATTCTCCCCTTTTCGTATTAATGTCTATGCATTGATTGACCCTAGGTCAACAGTTTCCTATATATGCACTACATTAGTAAACAAGAACACACATGTTGAGTCAACAAGTTACACTATCAGGGTAACAAATCCACTAGGTTAGTATGTCTTAATTAATCAGATTTGTAGAATGTGTCCACTAAAAGTCTAAGGCTATGATTTTCTTGTTGATTTAATGCTACTACCGTTTGATGAATTTAATATCATTTTGTATGTGTTGAGGCTTGTGTAATAGTTTGTGCAGCAAATATATTTTCAACATTGTTGGCTCAAAAATTTTTCTGAAAGGGTTGTAAAGTTTATCTTGTGTATATTCTCAAAACCTGTATTTTTTGTTGAATTCCTGTACTTGAAGATTCTGGCGTATTTTTTTGTAAGATTAAACAAACTTAGTGAATATTAACACATATTACCTTGGCGTATTTTTTGTTGAATTCCTCAACTTGAAGATTCTGAATTTCTTTTCAGTTTTCGACGGATGCTTTTCTTATTTCAAGTGCATACAAATACGACAATTTCCATACTTGACCATCCTACACACAATTCACTCATATAGAAGCTACTTTTGATAATTCTCACACAGATAAATATAGAATACCTCACCCAGGGTGGTGTACTCACCGATATTATTCTTGGTAGATACTTATACTAACTGATCTTTTAAGGTGAACTTCATACAAATCCTACCTTTGGCGGATTCTCATTTTGAATTTGGTAGCTGTAAAGATACTAGTTAGATCTAAAATCAACTTAGAGTGCAACTTTTTCTGATGGATGATACATTCTAAGTTATCCCATGGAATCCCAAACAACCATATTACATATCATGAGAATGCCCAGGTTTGGCAAACAACTTCAACTTCATATAACTTTTATATATAACGTGAAACACTTAGATTTGGTGGATACCATGGAATTTAAATAACTTTCATACATAGTGTAGACAAAATCAAGTCTGGCAAACACTCAGACCACCCATAGTTACGAATACACCAAATTTTCTGTACTGGCGAACTACTATGGCAGATTCACCCTTCAGAAACACTGCTGAGCACTCTTTCAAAAAATGGTCTTAGGTCATATTCAAATTTCGTCATATGGCTATCCAAATAGAGATATCTTCAAACTTGCCTAGATCTCACCACAAAGGCTTCACAGAATATGCCACAACTACTTTACAAAATATGCCACAAAGGCTTTACAAAATTTCGTGTTTATTGTCCCAGTGGACTATCTGTGTGGGTTCCATGGGGTTTCCCCTACATGGTTTTATACATATCCTCATATCGTGATACGCCAATCTAGTTTACATCTCATTGGAGGCTACACCATGAGTATTCTCGCTGCCATATGATGCCTTGGGTCTTTACCACATGGCCTTACACATATCTACATGTAGTAATTTGCTAGTCCGGTTAGCCATGTACCTTCCCTACTGGAGCATCACAAATGCATGTGTTACTCATTTAACACAAAATACTCTTCAATACCTAATTTTACATGCATACATACCACATACCATCTTATTAATGATGCAACTCATATATCTCATTCGTAAATATGTAGAACCTTTACAATAATTCACATACACATACACTCACTAGCTATCTAAGAAGACATCAACATACGAATTACCATTGTAAACTAACATGCATGAGTTAGGATAAAAACTCACCTGAAACTCACCTTTACTTCAGCTTAGAGTTCTTGTTCTAATAGTCCTACCTAAACTAGCATCAATAATTATTTAAAAGGACATGTAATTACCATTAAAATCACAATTACAGACAATTTACTAACATTTCAATTATAGACTACCGCAAGCAGGGCCTCCTATTCAGACCCTACTGCTTTTATGCCTCTTAATATCCTTACTCTTTCAAAATCATAACATGTAGATCTATTAGACTTACCAGGAGGTTGAAACATCCACTGGCTAACCCAAAGACCTTAGCTTTTAGTTTAACAAAGAAGAAGAGAATAAGAACTAAAGCATAAAATGGAAGAAAGAAAACCATCTGAATGTTCCTTTCTTACCATATACATATACTAAGTTCCTCATAATGGATCTTGATAAGTGCTTAATGCATACAAAAAATTGTCCCTTAATTGCCCTACAAAAACTAAGAAAAACTATAAAAAGGAAATTCGGATGTAGAGACTATTTGACCAAACAATCCCATTGTAGAACCCACCTTGCACAGCGTTCGAGCAAACCGAGCATACCATACCTCTAGTGGTAACTCTCAAAAGGCGTGCTCTTAAAGACGATTTAATCCCCCAACATTTTCTCATACATTTCTTATACGCATCATGCTCGACCTATTCTGAGGCGTACTTCTCAATTGGCGTACTATTTTTCGATTGGGAAATATCCTGAGATGAAAAGCTTAGAGTCTACACTGGCAGATACATTATGCGCCAGGATTTAACTTGTCACAATTTTGAAAAGTGGCAAACTATACTACAATAGTGCACCAAAACAAGTAACCTTCACATCTATTCACCTCTTTCTAAAATCTGCCAAATTTAAGGTGTGACATTGTAGTTCGAGCAAACATAATTGAGGATCCAAACTAACATCTAAAATGGTTCCTCTAGTTCTGAGACACTTTCAAATATAATGGTGTAATTGATGATGTTGTTCGTCTCTGATTATTCCCCTTTTTCCTTATGTGGCAATGCTGCTAATTGGTTAGATTCAATAGAACTAGGTTCCATAACCATGTGGGATGATTTAGTGGGAAAATTTCTACACAAAACTTTCCCGATAAGAATATCCATTCAAGTTCAGCACGATATCGCCAATTTCAAGTAATTCAAAAGCAAAAATTTGTACGAAGCTTGGGATCAATTTAAGTCACTTTTGAGGAAGTGTCCTCATCATGGAATGTAAGAGTGGCAGTAGATGCAAATATTTTATAATGGTTTAGACAATAATTTGAGGTCTGAATTGGATGGGCCATCTAGAGGAGCCCTGATGAACCACACTTTTGAACGAGTTTGTCAAATAAATGATGACATGGCTATGAATTCATATATGTGGCCTAATAAGAGGTTTACCTATCCAAAACCATCAGCGATGAAAGCAACCAAAAAATGGATGCGTATCAAATAATTTTGGAGAAATTGAACCGTTTGGAAGTAGCATCTAAACCAACTATGACGGAGCCAACCTAAAACTGTGAGCAAAATACGAAAAACCAACCGAATGAGGTAAATTACGTAGGAAATAGGGGTGGAAATCCTTAATCAAATACATACAATCCGAGTTGGATGGATCACCCGTACCTATGGTAGGGAGGTAATCAAGGAAGTGGAAGTGCAATTCAAAACCGTTTGAACCCTTCCTACCAACACCGCAAGAACAAAGATCTCAAGATAGATCCATGGGGAATGAGCACACTATATGTGGTCAACGACTAGATCGGATAGAAGGAGAAATATAATCAATGAACATGAATACTTGACAAGTACAATCTGAGTAAGATGATGGAGATGATGAGCAACCTTCAAAGGAAAATTAGTACCAGAATCCTGAGCAACACAGAGAATAATCCTCGAAAGGATAGAAAAGAGCACATGAACACGATCGCCATACAATCAGGTAAAATCCTTGATAATGTTAATGCTCCAATGCAAATAGACAATGATTTACAAAAATTGTCGAGGAACCCCTAGACAAAAATAAGAGTGAAGAGTTGATCAAACAAGCAGTCAAACAGGTAGCTGAGCCAATAATATCAAATCTTGAAACTACAAATATACCATTCCCATCAAGGATCAAGGACAAACAAAGGAGAGATGAAATGAACTTTGTAAGTTTTCTTAACTAATTTAAGTCCCTTAATGTTAATTTACCACTTTTGGAGTTATTGATAAAATATCAAAATATGCCAAGTACTTGAAAGAAATTATGTCAAGGCATACAAATTTGAAAAAAGGTGAGCAAATTAACATAGATGCCTCTTCTAGTGCTATCATTGCTAAGACGATACCCTTGAAATTGAAAGATTTACATAGTTTTTGTAACACCCTATCCCGTCTTCATTGTCGAAATAGGGTCACAAAATATTACGACGATTAACATATTCGATAATATTTAAACACAATTTAAAAATTAATTTAAATATCATAAATCAATGTCCAATCAATAATCATAGTATTCATACAAAAACAATCTTAAATTGAGCCTATGAGACCTTAGAAATAGTTCGAAAATAGAAAGGGATTAATATGAAAAAAATAAAAAATTATGGAAAAAGCTAAAAGCAGGGGTCACACGGCTGCATAACAAAGGCCAACCCGTGTGGCTCAGAGACATGGACGTGTGGCTACCCCACACGCCCGTGTGCTTACTCCACTAGCCCATGTCCTAGACTCTGCAACTGACTATGACCGTGTGAGAAATCATGCACCTAAAAATAATTAGACGTACAACCATGCGAGGTGGCCGTGTGTGGCACACGGTTGTGTGCACCCAAAATGACCCCTAATGCAAACCAATTCAACATACATTTCTTGGACACCAAAGAAAACCTTTTCCAATCACTTCACATGGTTAAAACACATTTAAACTTACCTAAAACATGCCAAAAGCATTTATCCTATGTGCCTAACCAATATGCAATCACTTGGCACTACAATCCAAACATTGAAACATAACTACTTAGCATTTCATACTTCTTTAACTATCAAATTTACCTTATTTATCATGGCCAAAATCATCAACCAAGATTTACCAAGTTACCTAAGAATTTGTACCAATTCAACCATTCCATTCACATTCAATCTTACTATATTTCAAACACTTCCAAGAAGCATATACCAAACAACTAAATACATGTATATATAGACATATACAAGCCAAATCCAAATATATATACACATATATGCTTAAACTAAGTTTAAATAGCATCATTGTATCAAAAGAACTTAAATGCTCCTAGAACATGCCACTTATAACCTAAATAAAAATAATAACCACATCTTATATCGAATCATTGAACGGATAGCGTGATCTTTTATTGTAACCAAATTGATAGCTCGAATCCAACGATCTTCAAAGAAGAAAACCAAAATGAGGTAAGCTTGCGTAAAGCTTAGGAAGGTTGTGATAAATTTAAACATTAACTTACCAAAAAAGATGTAATAAAACATTTTACAAGATAACTAAATGACTTGGTTATGAGTTCGTTAATTTCCTATACACATCATAAGTCTCACAAGATTAGTGAGTTCATATATAAAACATGTAACTTTATAATGCCATCAAACATATACCTAAAAATTCATTTGGTACATAACCAACCATCACATATTCATTTAATATTTAATATCTTTATTCAAGTATATATTTCAAAATTTCCTTTTTCACATATATATATTCTATAACCATTTCATCTAAGCATTTCTTTTCATCATTTAACACATATTCATTCAGTAAATTTTATACTCACATTTCTTTCTTATACAACTGTTTAGGGACATCTTTCATATTCTAAGTTTGTCTCTGTAGTTGAGTTTTCAGTTTTCTATTCTTTTAGGTTTTAGATTTCTTTTCGATTCTTTTCATTTGTTTTTTTTAAGAGATTTGATTTGTAAACACGATCAAATGCTAGTGGATTTTAGCACTTCATCATTCAAATACATTTAGGATTCTTTAAAATTTATTCTTTATTTATTCTTTATGCTCATTTTTATTATCAAGTTTATTATGTTTGTGGATTCCACGAGGAACTAATCCTCTTACGAGGGATTAGCAAGTGAATCTATGATTGACTAATTGTTATATAAGGTCTTCTTAGTGGACCAATTATTTGGGACAGGAAGTTATTATATAAGTATATTGAAATTTGGTCCAAATATTTTAGAGATTTGTTAGTTAATTAAAGAAAAATGACTAAATTGTAAAAGCTACAAAAGTTAATCGGTATTAGTTTATTTTTGCTAAATAATTATGAAAGCATAACTAAATAGATTTATATAGTAATTTAACCTATTTAAAGTGTTGGACGGTAAGTATATATGTTTTAGTTAAAAATATAGATGAATTAATGGCATTTTGGTAAATTAATAAAAAGATTAATCAAGATAAAATAATAAAACATAACTTCATCTTCTTTATTTTTGATATTAAAACCAAAATTGTATAGCTAGAGAATACAAGCTTCGGGCAAGAATAATTTTGATTGCATGGTATGTTTTTCAAGTCCGTTTTTAGTAATTTTTATGTTTTTGAGATCGTTGTAGCTTAATCTAGCTAACGTAAAGACTAAGTTGTAAAACTGTTAAATGTTTTGATTTATTCCACTGATGAATTTATGATGTTTTTAAAGTTTTATGATTATAACCTTGATAGTTAAATATGACTATTTTGTAAAGTGGTTTCGATTGATTTTAAAGTTTATGGACTAAGTTGTTAAAATATAAAAGTTACATGAAATCCTTTTGAAAAATTGATAAATATGGGCTATATAGAGACTACATAAAACTTGGCTAGCATTGAATTTGATGCGATCCCAGCCGCATCATGTTACAACACAACTCGACGACATCGAGATTGGCCCAAACACGAAGGGCCCAATTGCAAAATGAAGCTTTTAATTTTATTTTGTTAATTTGGTTGCTGGAATAAGGACTTTAATTCATTTACTTTTGTGTCTTTAATTATGTTTTAGTTTTAATATCATTAATATGCATCTTTAATTAATGTCTTGCATTATTAATCTACATCTCTTAACTATGGCATGCATTATGTAACTCCCATGTTAGTTTAAGTCTGCATCATTAAATTAAGTCATGCATTAAGTAACTCATTTGTTCATTTAGTTTGCATCTTAAACCTTGCATTTAAGCATATCAGTTGTTTGAGATGTTTATGTTTGTTCATATAAGTATGTTATTTAATTGGTTGTTACATTTTAATGCATAAATTAAAGTGTGTTTATTTTCATTTT
>CM025255.1:25142411-25155088 GCA_013677275.1 Gossypium schwendimanii
ATATAATATTTATGAGTATATTATAGTGTTATATTGATTTTTGGTTTGGTAAATTTGTTGAACAGTTAGTAATAAAGGTATAAAGACTAAATTGTAAAAATCGTAAAAGTTAATCGCTATTGATTTTTATTTGTTAAAAGGTATAAATAGAAATTGTTAAGGGATTTAAATGACAATAAGATCATTTCTAAAATGGGTGGACGGTTAGTGCTTAGTTTGAGTAATTTGCATGTTAATTATTTAATTAAAATTAAGATTAAATGATATTATAATAAAACAATCAAAGGAAAATAAAGCCACCAACTTATTTTCTTTCTTTGTACACCATCTACCATAAAAAAAGGAACCAAGAGAAAAACCATTGTTAAATGCTCCAACATTCGGCTTTCCTTGTAAGTGATTATGAAGTCTGTTTTTTACAAATTTTATGTTTTTTAGATCGTTGTAGCTCGATTTAGCTAGCTAACGTGTGTTTAGTTTTCAAAACTCTTAAAGATTTTAAATGTTTCCATTGTTGAATCTTGAAGCTTTTGGTTCTAACTTGATAGATTTTGAGTTTAGATATGAAAAAGGATTAATTTGTAGAGTGAAAAATGTTACATTTGAACATAAGAACTAAAGTGTAAAAAATTCAAAATTAATGTTAAATTTCTATAATCATAGATATTAGAGGGCTGTAAAGGGTTGAGATTGAAATTAGATTAAAAAATGAGGTTTAAATGTGAAATATATGATTGTTTCGATTTTAAGGACTAAATTGAATAAAATAGAAAAAATTAGGGAATTTGTGAAAAGTGAAATTAAAATGTTGTATGCATAGGATAAGAAGTCATAAGGTAATTGAAACTGATAAATTGAAATAAATTACCATATAGATCAATAATTGAATCAATAAGTAGATTATCAAAGAAAAGAGAAAATTATAGATTAGTCCTTGACACTTTGCTCATTGATTTTTTGTCTGTTAAGTTCATATGGTGTAGTTATATTTGTAAATTTATTTGATGTGTTTAAATTATGAAATTATATCTTGTAATAGTATTTTGAATTAGTTGTAAAATGGTACAAAAATGTGAGAAATGGGCTGAATTGTAAATAAATAAACTAATGTGTTAAATGTGCCCGGATGAATGTAAGAAAGGATAGGATACAATTGGAATGCCAATAAGATTATTTGTGTGTTGTAAATGTATGGAGAATTCATTTTTTAAACCAAAATCCAACATTTCTTGCGGATTATCTAGTTTTGTCTCTTTGGAGACCACTATTACTAATTGTCTCTATAGAGACCCATGTGTGTTCTAGAGGGATGTAATGTCTTATGATATTTGATGCCTATGGGCTTAGCACTTCGGTGCTCATGTGTGTACTGGAGATATCGTTCGGACGAGCAATATGGTGTTTTGGTGGTTACTTGCGTATCCGTATCTATTTATTATAGTTTATTGGGCTAAATGGTTATGGCAACAAGCTAAACGAACGAATGTTAGTATGTATTCTTGTAACACCCTATACCTGGCCTGGTTGCCAAGCCCGAACAGGGATGCCACACTATCGTCTCATGTCATATATAACGAGTGAAAGTTCATTCTAAAAGAAATGTTTTTCATATTATCATTCGTATAGGTTTGAAGTCAATAATATTTGTTAGTTATCAATGTTACATGCTAACCATTCATCAAATAGTCGTATAATAATACTCAAACATGCGTAAGGTCCATTTAACAAAATTTTCAAAACTTGTCCGTAGGTATCGATACTGACACTAGGGTATCGATATTTTCCCTAGCTGGTATTGATACCACTTGGAAAAACGATACCAAACTTGCATTCTATTTCTCGACTAAAATCCTAAAGTCTAAAAAATTATCGATACTTATCATGAAATATTGACATTTTGACCCCAAGTATCAATACTCGAGCAAAGGTATCGATACCAAATCTCTAATCTGACTTTCTGCATGTTTCAAAACACATAGGTATTGATTTTACAACACAAATATCAATACCCCTACTCCAGACCTTAAATTTGCAGCATACATAAGCAAATAATCTATTCTCATTTAGTTTCTAAACATCATGCATCACATACTTAGACAAATAATTATCCAACAACTAAAATTTGACTGTTCAAAACATCAAAAACATGTCTAAGCTAGAAACACCATGCCATCATCAATGTTTACAACCTAAGCATAATCGTAACTCTTAAACCTTATAAACAAAAGCTATAACCAACAAAATATCTAGAAAATAACATGTCCATAAACAAGTTTATCACATTTCTTTTTCCCAAAAACGTAAATAAATAAAGAACACCTACATAATAACACAAGACTAGCTTGGATCACCTCTCGAAAACCACACCGTTCACACCGACACACAACTAATCTGCAATGAGTAAAGAAGGGAGTGGATGAGCTTAACAAGCTTAGTGAATGATTAGAATAACCACATCACTAACATGTCATCATGCATCATCAAGACAACCATTTATAAGTACAATTACAATAGTCCTATGTCTAGTATCGTAAAGTACCTATCCATGCATTATCTACTAGTTCATCTACACATCATTTACATACTCATGTAAACATATATCATTTAACACACATATTTAATCAAGCATATATCACATTTCACACAAGTCACATATAACAATAAATTGGTAATATAGCACATACCACATTAAGCATACAACATGTTCCACACAGTTACATATAATATGATAGATTGGCACTTGAGTTATGAAACATATAGTGAGCTTTATCATCACACATCGGATACACAGAACTCCAACACACCAAACATAGACGCATAGAGTCAAACATGTCCCAAAAGTGTAGGATAAGTTAACACTCTTCTTATTTCCCCTCACATGTCCCATTGAATAGAGCTTAGCTCACATTCCTTTATCCCTCCAACATATTCCTCGACCTCAACGCCCAAAATCACTGTACATATAGGTGAGTACTCATAATCCTATGGCATGCCAACTATATCCAATGGTTTCAAAATAACAAGGCCAAAATATCCAAAATCAAACACGTAACACTTACCAATTATTTGTGCAATATCACAGCATGTTAGCATCTTTTGCAAAACACTATCACTATCATATATCATATATATCATGTATACATTTTCACCTTTCACAACAGTTACTGTAACCATGTACCACACATTTAAGCTCCTAATCACCATGCACAATTTCACAATCATATAAGCACAAAGCCATATAGTAAATATAGATACAAGAAAACTTAGACTCGGAATATAGAGTAGGGGTTTAGGCTACTATTTTATTCCCAAATGACACATGACTCGTGTCTACAAGCAATGATTCCAAACATTGACCACTATGTTTTCACCGAGAAGTCGAAAGCTCAAAGTAGTTGTTCCTTTAACTTGTAGAAGGCTCTAATAAATCTGAGGATTTACACACAATAACCATACAAAATTCATAATCAGATAGTAGCCAAGGACTCAGTTAAACCCACTAAAACATCAACCTATTGTAAATTCTCATGTAACCAAAATTTAACATAACAAACTTAGAATGCTCTTAACTCGGTCTATGCTTAACCTTTTCACCTAAAACGAATTTCGTTCCCCTAATTAGTCATGTACGCCTAATCCTTAACCTTTAAATCACTGAAAACTCCCCAATTCATGGTATCAAAATTTTTCGACATCTTTTTGACGATTTTCACAAAATTCATTAAAATGTAAAAATAATTAACAAAACTTCAAGGTAAGTTCAAAAAACTTTCTAATCATGACAAAATGAGTTGAAAAACACTTCGAAGCCACATTTTTACTCAAAATCCCAAAATCCACCATTAATGTCTAAATTTTTGAGTTTTATTAAAAATTTTTGATTCAATGGTTAATACTTCAATTTTAAGGACTAGATATCATGAAAAATTCATAAGAATTCGAAACATTACCTTAGATGGAAGATTAAATGAGTTTTGATGTAAATTCAAAAAACCGACGTTTGGAGAAGATGATGAAATCCATGGAGCTTTGGGTGTTTTTAAAGTGATTCTATGAGTGTTTAAGGCTTGGGTGTTGGGATAATTCAAAAGCTTATAGTTTGGAAATCAAAATCGAGTGGTTTAGTGTTGGGAGAATAAGGGATGGCAATAAGAGAGGGGAGAGGATGAAACTAACATGAATATGGTATTGGGGGAAAAATAGGCTAGAATTTTAAAATCTGGGATAATTGCCTCTTAAAAACTCATAATTTTGCCCCTTGTACAAATAAGAACCTAGGCCCAAATTGAAAGTCTTTTAAAACTTATTTTCAGAAATTATTTTAACAACTAAGATGCCATAGTCCGATATAATTCAGATTTGCCATGCTATTAAATTCTGAGCACTCTAAGGATAAAATTCTTAAAATACCCCTAAAGCTCATAGGCCCTATTTTGGGGCGTTACAAATCTACATAGGATTTTTTCCTATCAGACGCTGCTTTAAAATGATCACAAATCAACTTTACTTCTCTTCAATCTCAAGAACTAAGTCCTATCAAACAACATGCTTCTCGTCTAATTTTGTCCAACACAAAGGAGTTCTACACTTTCTACCATACAATGCTTCAAAAGGTGCCATACAAATACTTGCTTGAAAACCATTGTTGCAAGCGAACTCTACCAAAGGAAAATATCGCTCCTAACTACTACTGAACTCAATAACACAGCTTCACAACATATCTTCTAATACTTGTATTACCCTCTCAGACTGACCATCTGTTTAAGGATGATTGGTCGTACTAAACCTAAGCTTTAATCCAAAAGCTTCTTGCAAACTCTTCCAAAATCTTGAAGTAAATTGCAAATCCCTATCTGTAACCATCGAAACTAGAACCCCATGAAGACGAACAATCTCAGCAATATACGACTCCGCTAACCTTTTCAAATAATAATTAAGCGATCCACTACAACCCAAACTGAATCCTTCTTCGATGGAGTCAAAGGCAAACCTGAAACAAAATCCATAGTAATCCTTTCCCACTTCTATTCAGGAATCGCAACCGGTTGCAACAAACCTGAAGGAAATTGATGTTCAACTTTCTCCTTTTGACAAACCAAACATCGAGTCACAAAATCTGTAACATCACACTTCAACCCAGGCCACCAATAAACCTCTCTAAGATCATGATACATCTTACCACTACCGGGATGCATAGCATAAGGGCTACTATGCACCTTAGTAAGAATCGCTTGCCTTAAATCTACACCATGCAGCACACACAACCTACCTTAAAAATTCAAGATACCATCACTATAAACATCAAAATCTCCTTTAACACCTTGCTCAACCTATCGAATCCTCTTTAATAACTCCCCATCTAAAGATTGCTTTTCCTTAATTTGTTGTCACAAAGTTGGCCTCACTTAAAGTTCAACTAACAAACCACCATCCCTACCTAAACTTAAACGTCAGACGTAGCTCTCAATTTCGACATCGACTTCCTACTTAAAGCGTCAGTAACTACAATCGATTTGCCAAGATGATACTATATCACACAATCATAATCCTTTAAAAGCTCAATCTAATGCCTTTGCCTTAAATTCAACTCCTTTTTGGTAAGGAGGTACTTAAGGCTCTAATGATCCGTATAGATAACACACTTCTCTCCATACTAGTAGTGGCACCAAATCTTTAGTTCAAAAATCACAACAAGTAACTGCAAATCATGAGTAGGATAATTGCACTCATGTGTCTTCAATTGCCTCGAAGCATAAGGCACAACTTTACCTTCTTGCATCAACACACAACCAAGACCTGAATACGAAGCATCACTATAAATAACAAAATCTTTTCTAGGCTCTGGTTGAATCAACACTAGTGCCTTTCTAAAAAATGCCTTATGCTGTTCAAAAATCTTCTACCTTTCATCAGTCCATTCAAAAACCACATCTTTTTAAAGAAGTTTTGTTAAAGGTATAGCAATAAGAGAAACCCTTCAACGAATCTACAATAATAGCCAGCTAAACCCAAGAAACTCTTAACTTTAGTAACACTCCTAGGCAACTTTCATTCTAACATTGCTTCTATCTTCCTTTGATCCATACGAATCCCTTCTGTCGATACAACATGTCCTAAAAATATGACTTCCTTAAGCCAAAATTCACACTTAACTTTGCATACAACTGCTTATCTCAAACAATCTGCAAAACAACCCTTAAATGCTCGACTTGATCCTCCTTAGAATGAGAATATACCAAAATATCATCTATAAAGACAACCACAAATTGATCTAACTACGAGTGAAACACACGATTCATCAAATCCATGAACGTAGTAGGGGCATTTGTTAATCCAAACGGCATCACCAAAAACTCATAGTGCCATACCGAGTCTTAAAAGTAGTTTTCAACACAACAGACTCCCTCACCTTCAATTGATAATACCCAGATCTTAAATCAATCTTAGAAAACATTTTTGCACCTTGGATGTAACATCCCTAACCCGTATCTATCACAGGAATAGGGTTATAGAGCGTTACCGTACAAACAGAACATTTAAACATACATTTCATACATTATGACAAACACATTATAAAACAATCATTTACATACATATCATCCCTTAATTAAGCCCTCGAGGCCCTAAAAATACCTTAGAAACGATTCAAGACTAAATTAGAAACATTTGAAAAGTTTATGAAAATTTCAAAAAATCTTTACTACAAGGGTCACACGGCCGTGTGGTCAGATCGTGTGACTTAGACGGTTGAGACACACGCCCGTGTCTCAAGTCATGTAACAATCAAAATAAGGACACACGACCATGTCCACACTCGTGAAACTATCTGAGTTGGGTCACTCAGCTAAGCCATACGCTTATGTGTCAGGTCGTGTGACTTTCGAAATAGCCACACACGTCTATGTGCCAGGTCGTGTGCTAGGCAGTGTAACAGCCTAACTTACATGCATTAAAACCTATAGGTGACACATGGCCATGTTGCCTAGCTGTGTGTAACACACGGCGGAGTCACACACCTTTGTCTTAGATCGTGTGGACATGAAATTGGCCAAAATTAGCAATTTCCATCACCAAATCAAGCATGTACCTAAAAGCATTTTGATCACATAATCAAAGCATCAAAACCTTACCAAAACATGCATGAAATGACCAATTCAATAAATGAAATCCATTCAACCAGTATGCCAAACAAGGCACCTCAAATGCATTCATTCAAATCTTACCTAAACATGTATACATTATCATATTTTAATCATGCACATCAAGTCCAATACCATGTCAAAACATACCCTATCTTGACCATATTGAAACTAATCCAGCACATACCATATTGGTCATTGAAACATGCATCAAACCATTGCTACATTAACAAATACTAAATAGGCATCAAAATTACCAAAATGACACAAACCAACCAACATCACATGGTGCCAAAACAACTTATACATGCTAAAATCATCAACCAAAATTCAACTAACATTAAACACAAGTCCACCAATATGTGTCATTATAACCTTGGCCAAAACATCGAAAACTACCGATATAATCACTGGATAGTGTGATAGATCCCCGACGAACTACCAACCGATTGAGTTTCGATAATCTGTAAAGTAAAGGAAAATAATTACATAAGCAATGAATGCTTAGTAAGCTCATATAAACTTTAAACATAATATTCCATTTTTATAATGAACTTTATAGAATAAATATAAACCTATACAATGCCATAAGACTTATAAAACTTTGTAACCAACAACTCACAAATGAGTAAGTCCATTAGCATCACATATATTTTTCATTCATATCATAATAGGATTTTACAAAACATATTACACAATCATCAACCTTTTCATAAGATTATGAACCATTCTATTTACTTACTTTCCATTCCATTCAAAATGCTTAGCCTAAGCCTAAACAACATTATCAATTCACAAGTTAGTGTATTTATCCATGATATATGTAAAATCATCCATAGCATAAGTAGATTTCTCACATCTAAGTACATTATTTAACTCATCACCCTTTTTATATCATCATATTACATCCTAATTATGAACTTACCATTTCATTCCCTTTTCTTACCTGTTCCATTTGCATATTACAAAGCATAAGCATAAAAATCAACCATGACCACAAGTATGGCACAAGCCTAAACATCATCATCAATAAACAAGTTAGTGTATTTATACATAACTCTTTTGGAATCAACCACATGATAACCCAATTAATGAGAAAATACATCATTTGATTCATACAACATTTTCATGAACATAAGCACATTTTCATTGAAGTTTACCATTTCAATCCTTTTCATTACTACATGATATAGTTCATTTGAACACTTACTGTTCCTTTCCTTTTCATGTCTGTTGAACCACTTAGAATATCATCAGATACTCGAGAAAGCTCACACAAAGTGTGCTTAAACATATAATTGTAACATTTCCTTTATATCGTTGCTCACACAAGCTGTGAAATGGGCCTGCTCACACGAGTTGTGGGTTGGAATGTAGGCTACATGATGCTACTCACACATGCTGTGGAGTATCTGCAGTAAATACAAGACCTCAGCCATCAGTAAGGCATTCAAGAATAGCACCCGAAATATGAAAACCTTAATGACATGTCATTTGTATCTTATGAATTCCTAAGGGTCAACCGGGACTCGATAATCGTCAATTCGTCATAATATGGATACATTTATATATATATTGATTCATTTACATTAAAACCAACATAATAAATATGTGATTTAATTAACATTATAATGATTAAGTTCATACAAACTTACTTGGCTAAATTGCAGCAATGACTAAGTACAAGGGCTATTTCGTAATTTTCTCTTCTCGATTTTCCACTCGTTCTTGATCTAAATTAATAATTTCATTCAATTCATTAATTCAGACAGTGAAACTAATTCATTTTATTCAGTTTAGTCTTTTTTGAAATTTTTACAAAATTACCCTCAACTTTTCATTTTTATTCAATTTAGTCCCTATGTCCTAATCATGCAAATAAACCAAATTTATTGAAAATCCATACCACTCAAATGTTGATAGCATCCATTGCAGCCCACATTTGTAACAATTTCACACCAAGTTCTTCAATTATTATTACTTTAGCAATTAATCCCTATACATTTAATCATTAAAAATTACTTAACAAAATAATTATAAATTGTAACACTCCTAACCTGTATCCATCGCCAGAATAAGGTTATGGAGCATTACCGAAAACTTTTAAAATAAAAACATTCATTCTCAAACATTTCATAAATCATATCATAGTCCGTGCAAACACATGCATAACGTCCCTTTTTTTGAGCCTCCAAGGCCTTAGAAACACTTTAGAAACAATTTGGGACTAAATTGAAAACATTTAGAACTTTATGGAAAAAGATAGAAAAATTCATACTACAAGGGTCACACGGCCCGTGTGGCCAAGCCGTGTGACTCACACAGCTGAGACACACACCCGTGTAATAGGCCGTGTGGGCATTCGAAGTAAGGACACATGGCTGTGTCTGTGCCCGTGTAACTCTCTGCTTGGTTCACATGGCCAAACCACACTCAAGTGGGCTAGGCTATGTAACTCTCGAAATGTAACCTATAAAAACTTACAGAGGACACACGACCATGTCACGTGACCGTGTGTCACACAAGACTAAGACACCCGTGTCTTAGGTCATGTGGATGAGAAATAGGTCATTTTCAAACCATTTCCTTCACCCGAATCATGCTCACGCATACAAACAATTTGTACCTATTTCAAGCATTCAAAAATGTACTTAAAACATGCATAATAGAGCTAAATCAATATGGTATCTATCCATACAATCAATATGCCCAAAGGCAGTTCAATCACAAATACAAAAATGCTTACACATTGCATAATTTTAGCCATTAACCAACCATACATTTCTCATCTAATTTTCTTATCAAACTTACCACCATGACCATATGCCAAGGTCATATAAAAACATACCAAAATGATCACTAAAGCATACATCCACTTGACCATTCTAACATCAACCATGAAAGCGCCAAAATGCCAAGATATCATCAATCATAAAATACCTATAAATGTGCATGTTTAACCATTTATCAATTAACTTGTTTCTATATCAAACATATCAAAATGACTTTACATTGGGACCACTTCTCACATACATCAAACCCATTTAATTGTCACCATTCTAGCCATTTTCAAATGGTTCCAACAACCAACATATATACATACCAAATTATGTCCAAATGGTCATAATTCAAACAAACATACTTGACTAAATTCATATCAAAACATGCCCTAAATGATCACTTTGCAAACATGCCAATTCTTACCACTTTGACCATAAAACCATGCATCAATTTGATCTTATACACACCAACCATTAAACATCAAAGTGCCAAAAGCACACCAACCATCAAGGCATCACAATAACATAAGTTTTACAAGTTCATAGTAACATTACATGCCATTATCATCAACTAAACAATAGACATATTCCACCTATACATGCCATTGTAACCACGATCAAAGCATCAAAATCTACCAATAAAATCGATGGATAATGTGATGGATCTCTAACTACCTTCTAACCCGATTGAGCTTCTGATAATCTGTAAGGTAAAGGAAAAATAACTACGTAAGCAATGTATCGCTAGTAAGCTTGTATAAACTTTAAGCATAATATTACATTTCAATAATGAAATTATAGGTTAAAAATAAATCTATACCAATGCCTGAAGATTTATCAAACTATAACCATCGACTCACAAATGAGTAAATTCATTAATGTCACATATATGTATAATTCATAACATGAAAGAATGTTATGGGACGGAATGTGTAACCATCAATCTTTCAATAAGGTTATACACCTTTCAATTTACTTAGTTTAATTTTCGTTCCCAATGCTTATCATAAGCTTAAACAATATTATTAACTCTCAATTCAATGTATTTATCCATAGCATAATCAATGCACTCACATATGAATACATCATTTATCTCATTAAACCTTTTTATAACATCATAATGCATCACAATTACGTACTTACCATATCATTCCCTCTTCTTACCCATTTCATATGCATAGTACAAGCATAATCATAAACATCAATCTTATCCAGAAGCTTGGCATAAGCCTAAGAACATCAACAACACATGTTAGTTCATTTAAATATGATTCATATGAATTTGACATGGATAACCATTATACTTAAACATGATTCATTTGGACTTGTCATTCATTTCAACATAACATATTTTCCCATGTAGCTCACCATTTCAAATTTTTTCATACATATATGTCTTGGTTCATATATTTCACCTACCATATCCTTGTAAATTCATGCCTGTTGAACCGAATAGAATACTGTAGGATACATGGGATAGCTCACACGAAGTGTCCTAAACATATAATCGTAGTCAGTTAATTCCTTTACATATATGCTCACATAAGCTATGAATAAGTATGCTCACACGAGCTGTGAAAATGGGCCAACTCACACAACCTGTGGGTCGGAATGTAGCTACATGCTGCTGCTCACACGAGCTATGGAGTATCTGCAACACATGCCGGATTTCAGCCACCGGAAAGAGATTCAAGACCAACACCTGAAACATGTAAACCCTAATGACATTTCATTTGTATCCTACAAATTTGAAAAGTTCAAATCGAGCTCGATAATCGTTGTACGTCGTTGGATTTACGTCGTCTAATAACATGATAAATTGTATAATAACATATATATTGATTCATTTCAAGTAAAATCATATATTAACATTCAATTTAATCAAAATTATACATAATACTGTTCATACGAACTTACTGGCAAAATTGCAAAATGACAAAGTTTAGGGGCATTTTGGTAAATTTTAATTCTCATCGATTTTCCACCCAATCTTGATCTAAATTAATAATTTCATTCAATCTATTAATTTAGATAGTAAAGAAATGTATTTTATGTAATTTAATCATTTTTGACATTTTTACAAAATTACCCCTAAAGTTCTACTTTTATTCAATTTAGTCCCTAAGCCTAAAACATGAAAATTAACCATTTTTACCTAAAATCAAGTCTATTCGAATACTTATGGCATCCAAAACAGCCCATTATTGTAACAATTTCACATCAAATCCTTGTATTTTTACTATTTCAACAATTTAGTCCCTAATCGATAAATTCATCAAAAATTATAACGATCTAAAATCATAAGGTTCATCACTGGAAACATTCAAAATCTTTAACAGTTTGAAAATCGAAGGTATAGGCTAGCTAGACCTAATTGTAACGATCTCAAAAACATAAAAATTACTAAAAACAGGTAAGAATTACTTACCATGCAAAACTTTGAAATTGGCCAAAACCTAGCTTAACATCCATGGAAGAATTCGGTTGTAAAATGGGGAAGAAGATGACAACCAGTCATATTTTACTTATGTTTTTATTTTAATTTTAATTAATTTATCAAATTACCATTTTAACATTGGTTAATAATTAAATAAAACACCAAAGTCATGTCCATATTTGTCCACTAACTCCTTAAATGATCTAATTACCATTTAAGTCCCTTTTCCTTTATTCAATTAACCATTTAATGACTCAAATCAAATAGTGATCAAATTTTACATCTTTTACGATTTAGTCCTTTTTAATTAATTAACTATCG
>CM025255.1:25158498-25172411 GCA_013677275.1 Gossypium schwendimanii
CTATCTACTTTTAGAAAGTTGGGAATTGGTCACATGAAACCTACTGTAGTGACATTGCAACTAGCTGATTGATCCTTGGCTGAACCTGAAGGGAAAATCAAAGATATCTTAGTTCGTGTTGATAAATTAGTTTTTTTGACTGATTTTATCATACTTGACTGCAAGGAAGACAAGGAGGTTCCCATAATCTTGGGACGACCATTTTCAGCCATCAGACGAACTCTTATTGTTGTTTACAAAGGTGAACTGACCATGCGACTTAATGATGTGCATGTTACCTTCAGCATTTTCAAATCTATTCAATGCAAGGATAAAGAAGAAGGTCATACTATCGATGTGCTAGATGATCTAATTAAGGAAGAATTCAATGACCAAAGCACAATACTTTCTAAGGAGTTTGTAGTGACATCTAATGATGAATTCTTAGATAATTGTGACAGCATGATTGAAGCTAATAATATTGAACTCAGACATGGATGGCAGATTGAATCATTAGACTTAGCCAATAGAACATCTCCAATTTTCAAGCCATCTATCGAATAAACTCCTACTATGGAATTGAAACGACTACCTACTCATCTTAAATACGTCTTTCTTGGTGATAACAATACTCTCCTAGTTATTGTCTCTGCAACACTGGATGTAACTCAAGAAGAGAAATTGGTTGATATTCTTAAGCAACATAAACAAGCTATTGCTTGGAGTATTGCCGATATTCGAGGCATTAGTCCATCTTTTTGCATGCACAATATCAAGTTGGAAGATGAAGGAAAGCAATTGATTAAGCAGCAAAGAAGATTAAACGAGAATATGAAGAAAGTTTTTAAGAAAGAAATTATAAACTTGCTTGATGTTGGAATTATTTACCCTATTTCTGATAGCAATTGGGTCAGTCTAGTGCAATGCATTTCTAAAAAGAGTGGCATCACTATGGTTTGCAACGAAAAAGATGAATTAATTCCTACACGCATTACTACAGGATGGCGAGTCTGTATGGATTATTGCAAACTTAATACTGCTACAAGGAAGGACCACTTCCTACTTCCTTTCATTGACCAAATATTGGTGAGGCTTGCTGGAAGAGTCTATTACTGCTTCTTAGATGACTATTCTAGGTACAATCAAATTGCTATTACACCGGAGGATCAAGAGAAAACAACTTTCACCGGTCCCTTTGGTACTTTTTCTTTTCGCTATATACCTTTCGATCTTTTGTTTTTAGCTATATACCTTCCGATCTTTGCAATGCACCAACCACATTTCGAAGGTGCATGATGGCAATATTCTCGGATATGATTGAAGATTCTTTAGAGGAATTTATACATAATTTCTCAGTCTATGGAAATGATTTTGATCATTGCACTGAAAATTTGGATAAAATATTGCAGCGATGTGAAGACACAATCTTGTTCTAAATTGGGAAAAATTCCATTTCATAGCAACTGAAGGCATTGTGTTTCGCATCCCTAGTCAAGGAATTGAAGTGGACAAAGGTAAAGTGTAAATTATTGAGAAGTTACCTCCACTGAAAAATGTGAAAGGTATTTGCAGCTTTCTTGGGCATGAGGGTTTTACCGAAGACTTATTAGAGATTTCTCAAAAATTGCAAAGCCTTTATGCTCATTATTGGAACAAAATCAAAAATTCCTCTTTGATGATGCATGTCTGGATGCATTCATTCAATTAAAGACACAGGTAGTAAATGCACCCATTGTCGTTACACCAAATTGGTCTCAACCTTTTGAAGTTATGTGTGATGCAAGAGACTTTGCTATGGGTGCTGTTCGAGAACAATGCAAGGGAAAAATATTTCACACCATCTATTGTACTAGCAAATCACTACAGAGAAAGAATTATTGGCCGTAGTATTTTCTTTCGACAAGTTTTATTCTTTTCTTGTCGGTGCAAAGGTTATCGTATTTACTGATCACTCGGCATTAAGATATATTTTTGTGAAGAATGATGCAAAACCAAGACTAATACGCTGGATCTTACTGTTGTAAGAATTCCACATTGAGATAAAAGATTGCAAGGCTTCAGATAATCAAGTTGCAGATCATTTGTATCGATTGGAAGTTGGCAGCGAAGATGGAAACATACTTCAAAATGTCTACGCATTCCCTGATGAGAAGTTAGTTGCTGTAGATGTAACCCTTTGTACGTGGATTTGGTTAATTTTCTAGTGTGTGGCTCCCATTGGGTGTCATAGGGCATAAAAAAGAAAGACTTCTTTGTGAAATAGTGAAGTATCATTGGAACGAGCTAGATTTATTCAAGGTAAGCAATGGCAATCTTATTCAACATTGTGTTTTGGAAAAGGAGATGCTTTCAATCCTGAAGCACTGTCATGATGCTCCCTACGGAGATCATTTCGGTGGCAAGCGAATTGCTTCTAGGGTTCTCCAATTAGGATTCTACTGACCTTCATTATTTAAACATGCCCACCATTTTGTGAATCAATGCGATATGTGTTAGCGCACTAGTTCTATATCCTGACGCAATGAAATGTTACAATAGCCAATTGTGGAGGTTGAATTGTTTGATGTTTGGGGTATGGATTTTATGGGACCATTTCTAAGTTTCTTTGGAAATCTTTATATATTAGTAGCTGTTGACTACATCTAAAAGTGGATTGAAGCTACTGCAGTCCCAAAGGATGATGCAAAGACGATGCTTAAATTTTTCACAAGCATATACTCACCTACTTTGGCACACCAAAGGCATTGATTAGTGATCAAGGTACACACTTTCATTGCAACCAAGTGGCAGCCACACTGAAGAGATATGGAGTTAATCATAGAATAACTACTACTTATCATCCGCAAACTAATGGAGAAGTCAAAGTATCAAATCGACAAATTAAAAATATTCTTAAGAAGGTTGTGAACCCTTCGAGGAAAGATTGGTCTTCCAGACTGGATGATGCTTTATAGGCATTGCGGGCAGCATACAAAACTCTATTAGGGATGTCACCGTATCAATTAGTTTTTGGGAAAGCATGTTACTTGCCAGTTGAACTGGAGCACAAAGCAATGTGGGCAATTAAGCAAGTGAACATGGACTATGAAGCTGCTGGAAAGAAAAGACTGTTGGATATCACTGAACTAGAGAAGATTAGGCGAAATACCTATAAAAATGTTGTAATTTACAAGGAAAAGACCAAATGATGGCATGATAGAATTATTTTGCAATGATAATTTATCGCGAGTCAATAAGTTTTATTATACAATTCTAGACTAAAACTGAACCAGGGAAAATTACACTCTCGTTGGTCTAGACCTTTCGAAGTTGTCGAAGTATTTCCTCGTGGTGTAGTCGCAATCAGAGATTTACATGATGGACACTTTCAATGTGAATGGCCAGCAATTGAAACATTATTTTGGGAATATTGATCAAAAGTAGGCGGAAACAATTAAATTGGTCGAAAATTTTTAATTTTTATGGAATTTATTTTTATGTAATTTTATTTAATTTTTGTTGTTGTTTAAGTTTGTTTTACCTTTTTTTTTGTAGAATAATTAGGTACCATTGTCGATGCGCTTGAACTTTATTGTCAACAGAGTTCATACTATTGTACTGTCACGTATGACTCACCATGAATGAAGGGAAAATCAAAATTTTCAGATCCCACCATTTGATCAAAAGTGACCTAGACGTCTGATTTGTTTGATTGGGCGCAATTCTTGTTAGACACATTTATTCCCGCCAGCTTTATATCTCTTCACATAAAAAGATCATGCCTTTCAATCTTTTTCTTTCACTCACTATAAACCCCCTTCACTGTGCTGACTGTAACACAAACAAAGCAACCATTTTTATTCACTTTCTCTTCCCTAAGCTTGTATCTTTACAACTTTAAACCATCTTCACTCCACAAAACAAACAAAATATTGCAAGAATGACAGGATCAGTCAAGAAAGCCACCAAGCCTGTTGAAGAACACTCATCCTCTGTAATTGCAGTTCGTGAATTGGAATCCTCCATGACAACGGAGAAAAAGGAGTTAGTGATTTTTCAATGAAAGCGGCCAAGGACCGATTTCAAGACAACATTTTGAAGTGAAACTTCCACCCAGAACAGGGTATTCTCCTTTCACAACAACAAGACTTGGGCAAGCAAGTCTACAAAACCATCTCTAAGCTAAAGTGGGAGACTTTCTACACTCATCCTGGGAGTTGAAGGAGTGCATGCGAAGGATTGATAGCCTGGTCGAGGGTGACTTCACTGCTGGTCAAGAGGCACCTGCTGTTGAGGAGGAAGTTGATGTGGGAGAGGAGGAAGTCTGTGTTGCAATTGTTAATGAGAAGGCTAAGAAAGAAAATACCAAGAAAGAAGCTACTAAGAACATTGTCAATGCATCTGAGTTGTGGGTGCAACTACTGATAATTTAGAGCGATGTAGGGCTAGACCAACGGAGGCTATAGAGGTAACCAGTGAGGAGCACCACAACTCATTGGCGATAGTGGTCTATACCAGACCGCTCAAGTGACCCCTCCTACACAAGAAGCAGCCGATGATGTAGGGGCAACATCAAAAATTTAGGAGCAATCTGAGGACTGTGCGAAGCCCAAAAAAAAGAAGAGAAAGCTCTCTAAAGACAAAAAGTGCAAGAAGAAGGAGAAAAAAAGAGGAAAAAGAAATATTGTGTAGCCACATTGATGGCTAAGGAAAACTGAGTTAGTTTATTTTAAGTTTTAGCTATAGTATTCATGCATTTCATGTAGCTGTAATTTTCATTTTGTTAGTGCACATTGTCGTTGAATTTTTATTGTCATTGCATTTTAATGTTAGTGCATTGGGGAAAATGCAAACTTTAAGTTTGGGAGACTGCATATGGGGTTTGGAAATACACCCACATTTCAACTTTGTTTTTAGTTTAATCAAGCATCCAAGGTTTATTTGTGGTTAATGCAAATGTGTTTGAAAATTTTTGTTACATTCGATGCTTAATTCTTGATTCATATAAATTATCAATGAATGAGTTGGATAAATTTTGTTGAATGTTGTATCTTCAATTCTTTGATGAATGATTCGGGTTGCACTAGTAATGGATGACTAGTAGCATTCCTTGAATCTTGAATGAATCTTCTATTTACAGTTGCTTATGTATATATAGTTATGAATAAGAGACACTCCAAAGTAGGTGTATTGTGAAATGCTAAGGAGGAAACACTCCAATGCAAGAGTTATAAAATGAATCTGGCCAAAGGCTGTCGCTGATGAGTGTGTGTCCAGGCAATTACGTACTCCCTGGGGGTTTGTTGCACTCCATCGTTACTTCTCAGGAACAAGGGTATAGTAAGGCAATGACATCCCTTATTCACAAAGAAAAGACATATTTATGATCTTCATAGAGACTTAGTACTGTGCAATAAATGTTGTATTGGTAGATAGAATTTAGGATTTAAAGCATGATGCTGGTTTTGATGAAGTTGCAATCTTATTCATTCATACTTATGTATTGTCGATGCAATATTCTATTATCTGAATTTGACTCATTCATTGCGATTTTAAGCGATTCAAGTTGCTCGAATGATCAATTTCCTTAGTGAATTCTTATGTAGCATTGCTAGTTTCTGTTTTACTTGAGGACAAGTAAAAACTCAAGTTTGGGGGTGTGATAGTACTAGAAAGAACATATGTTTTCRCCCTACTTATTGGTTAATRTGTCCCCATTTAGTTATCTTTAGCACATATTTTAGCATTTTTAGTTCAGTAAATTGCATTTTATAACTCAGTGGATCTTAGCTTATTTATCCTTAATTTTGTCATGTTTTGGTACTGATGTCATTGCATGAGTATTTCTAGATTAAGCCTCGAATTGTCGCCACACCTGACAGCTGTCCAGATCAGAACAAAAATGTATGAGATGTGAATTTTGGTACAACTAACTTGTATGTATAGAGGCAACATGATTATGATGAAAGGACACCTGTGCTATTTGGATAAATGTTAATATTCAAGTGAAAAGGAAAAAAAGAAGAGGAGGCTTTTTGGGGGGTATCATCTTCTTCAACCTATCTTTTAAAGCTTTTCAGCTATCGTGGCTTAAGTCTCTTACAAGTGAACCGATATGAAAGGGATGCAGATTAGCTTTTGACAAGGAGCCCTGCGTGTGACACAAGAGGGAGTTGAGAGATCAAGTCGAGATTTTTTAGGAATAGTACTCTCCACTTGTTTCTTTTTGCTTACTTAACCATCTAAACATTAAAATTTCTTAATGAAACTTTAATACAACTCAATAACACTCCATAAATATTATGAAAATATATACAGCTTGATTTATAGAAACTAGGTCCGGATACCTCATTTCCTAAAACCACTTGACTTTAGTGTCTTACCGCTTAAACCTAGTTGTTCTCTCAAATAACATAAATTACCAGTTCAACATTTATTTTAGTACCATATTTGGCTCGTAAATATTATATAGTAATATTTATGAACTCACTCGTCGGATTTATGGCCTCGAAACCACTATATCTGACACCACTGAAAAACGGGCTGTTACATCGAAACTGATCAAACAAACCATCAATTTAGAGAAAAGGATACTTCTTCTTAATGGTCAACTTGTTCAACTGCCTATAGTCGATACACATTCTCATTGTACCATCCTCTTTCTTCACAAACAAAACTAGTGCACATAAAGCCTCTATTCAGTAACTCTTGCAACTGAATCTTTAACTCTTTGAGCTCTTTTTGTGCCATGCGATAGAGCACAATGGACACCGGTGCAGTACCAGGATAAAACTCAATTTCAAACTCAACTTCATGATTCGATGGCAAACTCAGTAAATCTTCAAGAAACACATTAGGAAAATCCAAAAAATTACGAATATCGTGAACCCTCAAGTCCTTACTAACTGAATTCATCACATAAGCCAAATAAGTTTCACAACCTTTACCCATCAACTTTTCAGCCTTCATAGTCAACACCATATTAGACATAAAACTCAATCTCTCGCCAACAATAATAATTTCCAGCCCATCACTATTTCTCAAAGTAATTCACTTAGTCTCAAAATCTACCCAAGTATCACATCAAAACCATAAAACGAAAATTCCATAGGATCAATAGAGAATACATGTCCTTGACTCATAAGAGGGCATCTAATATAAACTTTGTTCACTACTACACTATCACCGAAAGAACTAATGACAGTCATACCCAAACCAATAGTCTCAACAGGAATCTCTAACTTACATGCCAATTCTCTCAAAATATACAAATTCGTCGAACCAGAATCAACTAAAGAAAACAACGGAGTAGACTGCAAAGTAAAAGTACCTACAATAATATCAGTCAGATCATGATCCTCCAGCTCCCTAACAACATAAACTCGAGCTGGACCTCTAGGCTCAACCTGTGTAGTAGCAGTATGAGCTACAATTTGCTACCCAACCGGTCTCCAATTACCTATATTACGACCACGGCCTCTAGCAGGCACAGAAGTAGGTGCCAAAATCTGAGTCTGCGAAACCTTAACTTTATTCAGACAATCCCTAAGGAAGTGTTCCTCCAAACCACATTTAAAACATCCACTCGTCAACTTACGGCAGTCTCTTGATGCCTACGCTCACAATGTGCACAAAGAAGCCATCCAGAACCACTAGCACTAACCACAATACTACTCTACTGTCAAGATTGAGTCAGTCGAGATGCACATCTTGCTCCCCTACTAGAGCTATGATTGTCACGCCATCTCTTAGGCGGTCTAGCCAATGAACCATCAGAAGTTATCTTACTAGAATCAGTAACCCCAGAACGAGAGGAGACTTCGCTAAAGTCTCTTCAACTGGCTTAGCTCTCTCAACTAACTCGTCAAACATCTCCACATGCTGAGCTACCAAATAAACCCGAATCTCACGGTTTAGCCCAAAATAAAACCTCTTACATTGATCCCTCCTAGAAAGAATCATCTCAAGAGCATACTGACTAAGTTGCACAAACTCAGCCTCATAATCAGCCACAAATAAATCACCCTGAATCAAATCTAGAAACTCACGCTTACGAGCCTCCATATATTGCTCGCCCATAAAATTCTTCTTAAAAACCTCAAGAAAGTAACTCCAAGTTATCCTATCAGAAATAGTACCTCTCCTAATCATATTCCACCAATGAAGAGCCTCACCATCGAGTAAAGACACTGTACAACCAAACTTTTGTTCGTCAAAACAAGACATCTACTCTAGGATCCTTTCAATACCTTCCAACCAATACTCAACTACTGTCAGATCAGTACCTTTCACCCTAGAAATTCCTTACCACCTAACACCCGAAGACGTTCAAGCGGCAACCCACAATTCACAGGTGTAGGATTGGCAACAAGAGTAGGATTAACACTAGCAATCCATTGAAATGCTCCTATCATAGCTTCCATCAGGGGACCTACACTGATACGATCATGCCCTGCAAACGATCTTGGTAAAGTTTCGAAGAAGGCATTGTAATCATTTTCTAGCTGTTCAACTCGATCCTAGTTTATTGTGCTTGAATCAGCTCGTGTTTTAGTTCATTGAGCTCAATTAAGCTCAATCTTAGCTCATTGAGCTCGATTCTATTAATTTTTTTAGTTTATGCATTCATTTAGCTGTTGGAATAAATTAATGAGTTAGTTAAATTATTTAGTTCAGCTCAAATAATTGTTAAGTATTTAATTTGTTAAATTCTGGACATTTTAATTATGTATGTTAAATATGTTCTATTTTAATACATGTTTTTAACATGTCTTAGTAATACATAGCATAAATGTGTTCAGCTCATTACATCTAATTAATGTGTCTTGATACCGATTTAATATGTCCTAGTCCAGTCGAATTTAAAGAGAATTTAAATATTTCTTTCCTGCTGCTAAATTTAATTTGTCCTAAGTGATTTAATATGCTAAATTTATTTGGTGCAGGTATCATGCATGTATGACATTTAAAGGTGTGTGTCCCGCTGATTGCTTTTCCTAAGCAAACTTTCGGTCATTGCAAAAGTAAGCAATTAAGAAGGCATGCATGGATAACATTAATGGTGCTACTGACTTCTCCCTTTTCAAGCATGGGACGACAATAAAGGAGTGTTGATTCCTCCTTCCCATGATTTGTGGAGCTCAATGGACAACAAATGTCATTAAACCAACTGCTGTTTCCTCTTCTCCATGTGCTATTTTTCAGTCAACTCAATAGCTATCAATGTGTCGCCCAATTGAGGGAATGTATGAGCAGCATTTAAAGAAGACTTGCATTTAAGATAAAGGCTGCTGGTTGCTATCTCCTAAACAGCCCATCGTGCATTGCCAGGATCACCAAAGCTTCCACATTTGTTTAATTCTGTTGAAGGTTCTTTTCACACCTTGAGACCATTCAATTTTGAGCTTTCACACCTAAAGGGTTGTTCAATATTGGCTGTTCACATTGGTGACTTTCCAACGCCAGAAGCTACCATCAAAGCTTACAAGACTATTCAGCTAATCAAATTAATCTTTTGATAGCTCATCAAAGTATTGGCCGAACCTACCAAGTTCCAATCAGCTCCCAAGGCACCTCCATTAATCTCAGCTGATTCAAGGCCTCTAGAAGCTGGCTGTTGACGTCTACAAAGCACAAGGAAGCTACCTAGAATATTTTTTTAACTTTCAGCTCATTAAAGCTAAATCGAATTGTCTATTCATGTGCTTAAATGTCTATTCGACTATCATTATATTTGAGCTATAAATATGAACCTCCTTAGTTGTATTTGGAGACTTTTTCCATTTTATTTGAATGAAACTTTGTTTCTTTGAGGTTAACTTCCTCTCCAATTTTGTACGAGTCTCGAGTCACTTATCGAGCGTGCTAGTGGTGTCATCCCGAACTTGTTTTCAAACTTATCACCAACCCTAGTGTTGCGTTCGTCCATCTAAATATACCTTCGATTCCTACTTTGCTATGTTATGGGTCAAGGTCCATCACCCTATTCCTATATTTCACCTTAAGACATATAAGTTTCGGGGCGATACTCGCTATAGTATTGAGTTTTTCTTGACACTTAAGTTCAACTTTTGTTTTCCACCTTCTGTATTAACTTTCTTTTTATATTTGTTAAACCAAACTCATCCATCTATCGCCCAAATTTTAATCCTTTGTTAGCCGACCTATTCCATCTATCTTTTGGCCTTTTTGAACCTATTTCATCCTATTCCTCATACTTAGCCAAAATACACGTTTCTCTCACCACTGAACAATACTTCTTCGATGACAATCGGGCAATTAGATCAACTTGAAAAATAATGCCGGGCCGGATCGCATCATACACCTTTATCAAGTATATTCACTCTACGTAGTGGCACAAGAGGTGCAGAGGATGTACCATCCTCTTGAGCACTACCTCTAACATTAACATGTCTAGGAGGCATATCTAATAACCTAGCATACAAACAAACAAGATAAACGGTGTGAGTGGCAAGAAGATGATCCAAGTCTCATTCTTGCAAGAAAAATTTTGGATTAAGGCAATATATTCCCATTCCTTCCCCACATGTAACTAAACAAACTATTTCAAACAACATCAGGCACGTTTAATAGAGTCATATCAACCAGTTCATGAAAGTAAAGAAATTTAAACTCATTAGTTTTGAAACTCCACACACACCATAGTCACCTAGGTTTGAGAGTTATTGAACCTAGAGCTCTGATACCACCAAATGTAATACCCTATACCTAGCATGGTCACCAAGCCCGAATACGGGATGCCACACCACCGTCTCAGGTCATATACAATGAGTGAAAGTTTATTCTAAAAGAAACGTCTTTCATATTATCATTCGTATAGGTTTTAAGTCAATAATATTTGTTAGTTATCAATGTTACATGCTAACCATTCATCAAATAGTCATATAATAATACTCAAACATGCGTAAGGTCTATTTAACAAAATTTCCAAAACTTGTCTCTAGGTATCAATACTGTCACTTGGGTATCGATACCACTTGGAAAAATAATACCAAACTTGCATTCTGTTTCTTTACTAAAATCTGAAAGACTCAAAAATTATCAGTACCTATCATGAAATATTGATATTTTGACCTCAAGTATAGATACTCGAGCAAAGGTATCGATACAAAATCTCTAATCTGAATCCTTGCACATTTCAAAACACATAGGTATCGATTTTGCAACACAAATATCAATACCCCTACTCCAGACCTAAAAAATGCAACATACATAAGCAAATAATCTATTCTCATTTAGTTTCTAAACATCATGCATCACATACTTAGACAAATAATCATCCAAAAACTAAAATTTGAAGGTTCAAAACATCAAAAATGTGTCTAAGCTAGAAACACCAAGCCATCATTAATTTTTATAACCTAAGCATAATCGTAACTCTTAAACCTTAAAAATAAAAGCTATAACCAGAAAAATGTCTAGAAAATAACATGTCCGTAAAGAAGTTTATCACATTTCTTTTTCCCAAAAATGTAAATAAATAAAGAACACCTATAGAATAACACAAAACTAGCTTGGATCACCTGTTGAAAACCACAACGCTCACACCGGCACACAACTAATTTATAATGAGTAAAGAAGGGAGTGGGTGAGTTTGACAAGCTCAGTGAATGATTAGAATAACCGCATTGTTAACATGTCATCATGCATCATCAAGTTAACCATTTATAAGTACAATCACAATAGTCCTATGTCTAGTATCATAGAGTACCTATCCATGCATTATCTACTGGTTCATCTACACATCATTTACATACTCATGCAAACATATATCATGTAACACACATATCTAATCAAGCATCTATCACATTACACAAGTCACATGTAACAATAAATTGGTAATATAGCACATACTCCATTAAGCATACAACATGTTCCACACAATTACATATAATATGATAGATTGACACTTGAGTTATCAAACAATAGTGAGCTCTACCATCACACACCGGATACACAGAATTCCAACAATCTAATCATAGACTCATAAAGTCGAACATGTCCCAAAAGTGTAGCATAAGTTAACACAAAAGTGTAGCATAAGTTAACACTCTCCTTATTTCCCCTTACATGTCCTATTGAATAGAGCTTAGCTCACATTCCCTTATCCCTCCAACATATTCCTGGGCCTCAACTCCCAAAATCACTGTACATATCGGTGAGTACTCAAAATCCTATGGAATGCCAACTATATCCATTAGTTTCAAAATCACAAGGCCAAAATATCTAAAATCAAACATATAACACTTACCGATTATTCGTGCACTATCACTACATGTTAGCATCTTATGCAAAACACTATCACTATCACTATCATATAACATATATATCATGTATGCATTTGCACCTTTCACAATAGTTACCATAACCATGTATCACACATTTAACCTTCTCATCACCATGCACAATTTCATAATAATATAAGCATAAAGCCAGAAAGAAAATATAGATACAAGAAAACTTACACTCGAAATATAAAAGTAAGGGCTTAGTCTACTACTATATTCCCAAATGACACATGACTCGTGTCTACGAGCGGTGATTCCAAACATTGACCACTATACTTTCACCGAGAAGTCGAAAGCTCAAAGTAGTTCTTTCTTTAACTTGAAGAAGTCTCTAATGAATCTGAAGATTTACGCACAATAGCTATACAAAATTTACAATCAGATAGTAGCTAAGGAATCACTTAAACCAATTAAAACATCAACGTATTTTAAGTTCTCATGTAACCAGAATTTAACATAACAAACTTAGAATTCTCCTAACTCGATCTACGTTTAACCTTTTTGCCTAAAATGAATTCCATTCACCTAATTAGTCATCTATGCCTAATCCTTAACACTTAATCCACTAAAAACTACCCAATTCATGGTATAAAAAGATTTCAACATCTTTTTGATGATTTTCACAAAATTATTAAAACATAAGAAATCATTAACGAAACTCTAAGGTAAGTTCAGAAACCTTCTAATCATGACAAAATGAGTTGAAAAACACTTCAAAACAATGTTTTTACTCAAGATCCCAAAATCACCTTTAATATCCAATTTTTGGGTTTTATTAAAAATTTGTGATTTAATGGCTAATACTTCAATTTTAAGGACTAGATATGTAACCTTCCAAACCTGGCTTAGACATTATGGCTAGATTGAGTAGGCTACATTAGCCATAGAAATGGCTAAGCTAGCTTATGTTACTTTTGAAGACCTTAAATAAACTCATTTTAGAGAAAATCGTAGTTGTACTTTGAGTTAGCTTAAAAGTATTCATTCATGAGATCATGTATACGTAGGTTTCATTTTATTGTTGATAGTGTTGTTTTAGAAAAATAGTTTGCTTGTCACTATTCTTTAAGAAAAAAACTCGATGTTAAACTAATGTAGTGGAAAAACCATTTTTCAAGTCATTTTGGGAACTTAGTTGGATTATCGATTTATTTTCAAAAATAATGCCTTTGCAATGAAGTGGAAACTAGGGAACAATATCAAATTTTACTTAAGCTTGATATCATGCATTATCCAATTATTGTGCTTGAGTAATCCATGCATGCAAAAATCTCTAAAAGAAAAGTTACGAAGCCACAGACTAGAAATAATTAAAAATTACAAACCAAAACCAATAAAGACTTAATAATACTTATTAAGAGAAAAAAATTGAGGTCCAAGGTGATTCTCCGAATGCCGAGTCTTGTCTTAATTTCAAGGTTTACTTGAAAAGTTAAACACTATTGGGGGTGGTCTTATGAAAAGCTCAGTGTGAGTAAAATAATTGTTTAAACAGACAAAACATCAAATATGATGAAACATATTAGCATTAACAGAAGAAAATAGAACCATCATAGGAATTTCATATCATTACATAATCACTATCAAATTGATGTCAAACGGTGTATGAGCATGGGACATCATTCATTTGAGTAACAATCATTAATT
>CM025255.1:25306233-25316247 GCA_013677275.1 Gossypium schwendimanii
GGACCAATGGGCAGCTTGATGGCTTCTTGTTCGTTCTCCACTTGGTTCGTAGGCAAGCTCACATCAGGATTCAATACTCTAACATGAAACTCAATCAATTCTACTGATATATTTTTCTTAGTTACTAATGTAGTGTATATATACAAATGCGTTGATCAGGATCGATTAAAACATAAATAGTAATATAAAAGAGAGAGAATGTACAAGCAATCACATAAGGGAAAGTGACTTCTTCTCTTGCCCGAATCGCTTATGCTCTTGCTAGTGCTCAACCTTCAGACTTTGTAGCCATGTCGCATGTGGAACTTTTGCTAATTCTTGCATTACTTATGGATCCCTATTTTCTACCTCTCTACGGGGTGGTTGATGGTTTAATGATCTGCTCAGAGCGACTTTTGATTTGAGGTAGACAACCTTCAGAAAATATTTTGTCGATACACAACAGAAAACTCTCCACTCTTCATGTAATAGCTTGCCCAGTGAAGTCTCCATATTTGGTTACTATTTGGTGGATAGATGGTAAATTAAGGATATATTTGAGTAAGTAAAGTACTTTTCCTATCTAAGAAGAGTATTCTGAGTGATTCACCATTTGGTGAGCTCTAGGGTTACTGGACTATTTTGTTAGGTATCTGCCCACCCCAGATGCCTTGAGCAAACTCAGTTCATAGTAGTTTAGATTTGGTTTTTATTTTGGTGCATGATGATTTGGTTAGTCATGTTAAGATTCAGTTAGAACTAAACTAGACTAATGTAGATGATAAGATCTAAAGCTTGTTAAGTGCACTTAATCACAAGAATCAAGAGTGTTAGTAGAATTATTTGATTTTTCCACTAATCCTTGTCTCCGTTGCTTAAGTATATAAGGTAGTTGTGGTCTTTCTGAATCACCTTTTTGTCTTCTTCTTCTCTATTGAATTCCTCTACAAATTTTGAAAAAACTTAAGTTTAGAAGAACTTCATTGAAAAGAAAGTTTACTGGTAATTATTGATGAACCCTTAGTTATTATTGAAGTCATTTATGTGTTTATCGTACTACATGCATAGACGTTAGAATTGTTTATGAGGAAGGAAACTTCATGATTATGAATTGTGTCTTACTAATTCTTGCATGCATGATAAGTTTTGATAGATTTATGATTTGATATGTATAATTATCTTTCTTTTAATTCAAGAAGCTAATGGGGGTCCCAACATAAAGGAAAAGGACTTGCTGTGTAGTTTTTTACTAAAGTTTCTAGTGACTTCCTTCTTACTTCTATGTGTTGTAAATTCCATTGTTATATACATCGTGTAAGGTAAGTAATCTTCCTCAGTAATGTATGAATGATATATGTGTGGGTAATGGTCATCCAATTTAATCAGTTTGAGTTTAGTCTATCTGTGTTATAAAATAACACCATTTTTTATGTGCAAGCTAGTACCAACAGTTTGTGATATACGAGATATGATTTGTGGTGATGGAGAAGGGGAGATATGTTTGTGAAGCCTCTGGTAGGGAAACTATATTCCAAATCAGACTAACATATCACGATAAAACATGCTATTCTAAATGAAATCAATATGAGCAGTTAAGGGGGATTTTGTATGTGAACGAGACTGTATGATATGCTCTGACTCTGAATTTTAGGTACGTGGTTGAAATGAAGATAGGTTGTCTATGTCATGTTAAATTCACGTACAATATCCACCTATGTGTTATGTAGATTGGCGTATCAATTTGTTTTGTGCTCTATGAATGCCTTTGGGTGTGATATGATCATTATGTGAAATTCCTTCTGAAAGGTTTGGTATTAACGTATGAATTGGTGTGTATGAATTCTCTTTACGTTTGGAAACTCACTAAGTTTGTATGAACTTACTTTATTATGTTTTCCTTCTCAGGTTTGCTAACTGAAGGAAGACTTTCTGTTGAAGGGACTACACCAGAGAATTGTTGCTATTATGAGCTGTCTGTTTGTCTCGTATCATACATGACTTCTCAGGCTTGCGTGTAAATGTACTTTTGGAAATGACATGTATAACGAACCACTATTTTTATGAGAATCTTATCAAATTTCAATGCTTGGATTTGAATTATTATATCTCATTCAGTTAAGATTATTTATTCAAATTTATACACCAAATGGTTTAAACATTATTTTGTACTACCAATTATGTACATTTAAACCTTTGCAAAATAATAGGTATCATAGGTTTTATATTTATAACTTTGTAAACATTTTATAAAGCATTTTCTTAAAGTTGTCAAATTTATGTTGTGACACATCATACTCATATCCAATTATTGGGTTGGGTTTGGCGTGTTACACTTTAATCGACATCCACCAAAATGGTTTTTACTGCAATGATCACATACTGACTTATTCGAGTTGCGGGCACTATCAGCACTGGCGACTGATGTGGCTTGGGGCCTCAGACTTTCATGTTGATATTAATCTCTCCCTAAATATCTAGAATGAGGTGTGAACCTATTTGAAACATCTCTTAACCTTTTTGGTGGAAGAGGGGGGAAGGATCTAAACATACTCTGCTTGCCTGAATCTCGTTGTTTCATTTAAACTTGCTTTTTGGCGTTACATATATCCTCCATTTTCTGTGCTCTATCCACCAAAATAACAAACTTCTTACTTTCAAAAGCTCCGACCAACATATGAATTTCTTCATTCAAGCCCCATTTGAAGCGAGTGCACATTTCAGCTTCGGTGGGAACTATCTCTCTAGCATGTTTACTAAGTCGAACAATTTCCCTCTCATACTCTGCCACTGACATGTTTCTTTGTTTTAACTCAAAAAACTCTCTCTCCTTTTCTAGATACCATAAATTAATATATTTCTTCCTAAATTTAGTTTGGAAGAACTCCCACTCTACTCTTTTCTTTGGAACCACTACAATCAAGTAACACCCTATACCCGACCTAATCGCCAGGACTGGGTACCAAATGTCATAACTAAATCGTATTACTTAACAACATTTTTTATTTGTCTTATCTACAAAATTTAACAATGCCAAATTTATTCTATATTTTCCATATAACTTTATTCTAATCTCTTAGATATCGACATGTTTCAAAAATTTAAACATCAAATACACTCTCTATTGTACAAGTACTAAGGTTCTTACAATTATTTTGCTTTACTGGGCATGTATGTATATACTATGAACTTGGAAATTAAACTCAATATAATTACACTTATTAAAACCCTGAGGCATAGCCTCTAATGGTACCCCCCCTTATGTGCATGATGCTATTAAAACACCATCGCATGGACTTCGCAATGTCTAGATTGGTCCTTCCACACAAACCTCATGTCACCCCTTGATCCCAAAATCAAGGCAAAAACACTCATAAGTTCGAATGAACTTAGTGAGAATTATATAAAAGTGTTCATAAATAACTCTTAAAATTTTAGGTAATAAAAAAAATTTAATGCACATAATTAAAGTCCTTGAGTAACATAGGAGATTTCACAGTTAGACTAGTGCCAATGACGCCTATACACTTCTTGAGCAAACAGTTGGCAAAACTATCAGGTGTGGATTTTAACGTAATTGTACTCTTTCTGAAAACCCCTTTTTGAGACTTGACTTTATCAAGTTTTAGCTCAGACTTTATTCTACCCTTACTGGTTTGACTCATCAAAAGATAACCACTCAAGTAGACATACAGATTATCAACAAACTTTGGCAGACTTGAAGGTATTTCACCAAAAAGATGGATTCTTACCTTGATTCCTTCATACCACATCAAACTCAAAATCAACTCACTGTATTATCTCGATATTTACCTTCTTATAACTTAGCTTGTGCATATACCCTTCTAGAGGAAAACTCGTTTACCTTTATCCTCATATGCGGCCTTTGAATATAAGATTTGGTGGATCATTTAAACACCACTCTTTTCTTATGGAAGTGTACTTGTAAGATAGTCCCACTGGACTTTACCTTTTCAAGATAGTTTGAATAGGTACTCCCTTAATCAAATAGACCTAATAGACCTCCCAACAACAAATAGTCCCCAACAAAAAATGTATTAAATATGGGTTGTATTGGGACTATGGAAAATTCTATCAACATGATTTGAGTTTAATTATGTTAAATTTGAAGTTTCAGGTTTAGGGATTAAATTAAATAAAAGGTGATAGTTTAGGGTAAAAGTGTACAATATTGATAAATCATAAATTACATGAATTGAAGTATTTTAAATTATTTGAATTGGATAATTGAATTAAATTATTATATATAGATCAAAAAACGGATCAATCGATGGACAAATATGGAAAAGGAAAAATTATTGATTGGTTATTGGAGTCATGTTTACTGCAGAATTAGTTTAGGTAAGTTCATAGGTATTGAAATATACATATTTATATATAATGTTTACTGTTGATTTGTCAATGTATATATATGATGTTTAACTTGTGAGCTGGGAACGAAAATATTATAACTGAATATAAGGTGAGAAAGGACTTATTTGAAAACTGGTGAGTATTTGTAAAGTATGATATATGTTATTTGAGAATTATTATGATTTGGTTACAACACGTGTATTGAGAAACATGGAAGTGCCCCTGATTTATGAAAATTACAATTCTTTTTAAAATGCCCATTTGGATGTAGTAAACGATTAGGATACGACTTGCATGTCAATAGGGTTATAACGTGCACTTGTACGGGATCACACTTCGGGGCCTCTGTTTGCACTTAAATGACTCTTTGTTTGCACTATGGTGTCTCTGTTAGCATTTTGATGCTTTCTGGTGTGTTTTGGGGGAAAGCCGAGTATCAAAATCAATTTGCTATAGTTCAACGGGCCATGAAATTTTATGTTTAAATGTTAAATTACTTTTTTGAGTTGGATTTATGTATAATGATATGTTTGTGTAAATATATGTGTGTATGGAAACTTAGATTGCTTTAGTTTGAACCATTATGTAATTTGAATTATATAAAATGAATGTTTAGATTAGTATAGTTTGGTAATGAATATTAATGCCTTGGTGTAATTATATGTTTCATATGTCTATAAATATGTTATCTAGTTATGTTTGTGGTGTGTTTAGAGAATAAAATGGTTATATGAGTATTTTTTTCGAGTATTCGAGGTTGTTACATTTGGTTCAATGGGTAAATAAAGCTTTAAAGGGTATGTGATTACATGAAATGAAATATGATTTTTGAGTAATGATATGGATTATGATTAAATATGTAATTAAAAGGAAAAGAAGGTTTGGTGTATATGTATGAGTGGTGAATTATGAAAGTGGAATGTTAGATATGTTTTATACCATGCTTTGATTGGATTTATATGTGCAATGTTACACCAACTAACACTGTGAGGTGGTGTGTATAGGAAAGGAAAGTTGGCTTATGACATAATGAAATTATGCTTGGTTGTTTAACTTAAAATGTTTGATATGTTTAAGTTTCCCTTATACGAGTTTACTAAGCATTAGTTGCTTAATATTTATTTTCCTCTGTCTTATAGATCATTGGAAAGCTCAATCGGTTAGAATCACATAGGAGCACAATCACACTATCCATTCATTATATTGGTAGTTTTATGATATTTATCAATGTGATGTGGTTTAAGTTTAATTGCCTATATGCTTTGATGTTGGCTTATGTAAATATGTAAGCATATGTTTTGGTCACTTGTGAATACCTTGAGATTTAAGTGCCTTTTGGTTCATTGAAGTGTGAATGAAGTGGTTAAATGGTAGATCTGTGATGTAAGTTTAAGGTATGAATTTATGGCATTGGATTTGTATTTATTTGAATGTTAAATTGTGGTACCAATGATGGTATATTGGATAGACATTTAGATTAAATGATATGTGTGTTTTGACATGTAATAAGGCTTGAATGTTGATTTGATAATTTTGTTTGTTTTGAGTTTGTGCCAAGCTTATTTGTGTCTTAATGTCCTTAATTGATAGATTGCAAATGAAAGTGTAAAAATATGGTACTTTCATTTATGCTCATATGAATTATGCTTTGACATGTAAAAATGATATGCTTTGAAATGGTTATTTGATATATATGAATTATGCTTATTGAATGGAATTGAGTCAAGTTGATATGTTGAATTGTGGTGTCAATGATGGCATATTGGTTAGGCACCAAAGTTGGTTGGTTTTGGTATGTCTTAGAGTGTTTTGGTCATGTGAAAATGATTCGAATGGTATGGTTTATTTTGCAAGAAAAGGTTAATGCTTTGGCTTGTTTTAGAGTCATTTTGAAAAGCACACGACCTAGGACATGGGTTGTCACAATATCGTGTGGCACATACGACCATCCTATACGGTCATGTGTCATATTGTTTTAGGTGCAGGTTCCACACGGCTTGAGACATGACCTGCACACGATCGTGTGTCTTAAGTTAGTATGTAACATGATCTGGCATATGGCCTACGATACGGTCGTGTGACCCAACATCGAATGCACAAACGGTTTAGCACACGACTTGTGACATAGCTGTGTGGCCCTATTTCGAATACTCATAGGGGCAAACACACAAGCTGGGACACAGTCATTTTTCCAGACTTCGAATGTCGACACAGTCAGGGCTATGTCACACGGCTGTGTGATCCCTGTTTCCAAAATTTTCAAGTTTTTCTAAAACTTTCTATTTTGTTTCAAATTGTTCCTAGAATGTTCCAAAACTATTTTTAAGGCCTCGTAGGATCGGTTTAAGGCCCGTGTGTTGTATGCTATAAGTGGAATATGCAAATGATTATTATAATTTAAATTTAATGAATGTTCTGTTTGAAATCAAATGTTCTAAATGTTTTGAATTGTACTGTAATACTTCGTAACCCTAATTCGGTGACAAAAAAAGGTTAGGGGTGTTACATACTCTTTATATATATAGCCTCTGTGGCATACACTGTATGGTTCGCCTTTGTGGCATATTCTATAATAAGGACTTATGGCATGTATGATATATCGTTTTTTTGCCTCTGATGTGTTCTGTGAAGACCGCCGAGATAGTAAAAATGTGACTCTGTATGATTGTTTGTATGGCATTTTCTGTTAGGCCTTTGTGGTATGAACTTTCAAGAATGTCTCGTAAGAGTTGAATTTGAATGTCTATCATTATTGTAAGATAAGTAAAGTGAAGATGAGGTATTGATATGTTTTAGGTTATGAGTGAATAAGTCTTAAGGGTTTCCATGAAAAAGATATGTGTATCTGTATGTCAAGAAGGGTATCCTTATGTAAATATGCAAAGTAAGGGGTATTGTATCTTTGTTTTAGAACTATTTTGAATCAGAGTTTATGTTATCTTGAATTCTGGGATTCTAATATATCACGATATGGAATACATAAGAGTGGTCTATCTAGTGATTTATCCATTGGGATATGTGTGGTATTGAATCAGGGTATGTCTGAGTATGAATTGATGGTATTATATTTAGCATAAGCATTTGCCAAAAATATATATATCTTCTCGTGATAAATGTCAATGAACAACTATTTGTAATAAAAGTAAGAGTTAAGGAAAAGATTATTGGAAGTGATTTCTTAGGGTATGTATTGTTAAGAAATTATTATGGGACAAGAGATTTATGAAACATTTGGAAGGATTCCTTAGTTAGATAAGGAAGATGGAGTATGAAAAGAGTAGGATAGCTGGTGTTTAATAGTATGGAAAACTGTGGTGGTATCCGCCGAAATAAATGATGTAAAATTAATTGGCACCCAGTGGCTCACACAAGATTGCAAAGTATCAATCAAGGTACTATTATAATGAGCTCACTAAATACTCCTGTACTTATTAGATTTGTTATTGCTTTTGAGGTATTTGTGAGGAGACTTTGCCTGGAGGGACAACACCAAGAGTATGTCAAGGTGGTGGTGGGGTGGGCTATCCCTGCATACACTGGAGTGATGGCGTAGTCTAGGAATACGCCCTTAGAATCTGTCTTAAATAAATTCCTACCTTATAAAGAAATGTATCTAGAATGATGTAATCAAATATATTTTAAATGCTTCCTTTGTTTTCTTGTAATAAGTATTTAAATAAAATGCCATAGAACATTTTTACAGAAATAGGTAATTCCAAATTGTTTTTGTTAATGGTTGAGTTTTGTGTAGTAACACTTGAATCTGAACTCGGTGAATTAGGTTAGGTTTGGGGCGTTACAGGAAATTTCAACAAAAAATAGGCCACATAGTCGTGTAACTAACTAAAGTCATGTGGACTTGGATGTAAAAATTTCAACTTAAAGTCACACGACTGTGTACCAGGACCGTGTAACAAACTAAGACCACAATTTCGATCAGTGAGTCAGTATTATATTATTTATTTAATATTTATAGGGTTATTACAAATTTATATTAAAATTTTGTAAAACCCTTATCCTGTCTCCTTTTTTGGATTAGATTTATAGAGTATTACTAATCAAAATAGAATAATTTCTTCATAACAGAAACAATTACCCAATTTAAGTACCAACATATATCAGTTGAATCTAATAATGAAAAATATTACTCTTATGGACCTTGAATCAAACCTATGAGACCCTAAAACTAGTTTAGGAACAATTGGGGATCAAATCAAAACAAATCAAAATATTTTGGAAAATCATGAAAATTTAGAAAACTGGGGTTACACGATCGTGTGACATAGCCTAGGCCGTATGAACAAATGAAGTCTGAAAACACGATTGTGTCCCAACCCATGTGTCTACCAGTGTATATATTCAAAATAGGGCCATACGACCGTGTCACTGGCCGTGTGCAAACCGTGTGTGCATTTGATGTTGGGTCACACAGCCGTGTCACAGGCTATGTGCCAGACCTTGTCACAGGCTGTGTCTCAAACTGTATGAAACCTGCACCTAAAATAATACAGACACACGACATGTTTCAAGCATTACAAGGGGACTCAAAATAAACATTTTCCACCAATCTAAAAATGTTCAAAACTTGCACATTTCATACTGATCGGTTGTTTAACATCACAACGATGATGTGCAAGCGTAAATTGTCGATGCAAGTAGTAGACAGATGTGAGTCTGTCTGATATTGATCCCACAGGGATGGTTGTCTTTTGTCTATTAATGTCGGAGCAATAACTAGACAGAAATAAGATAAATTGTAAGGATAGCTGTCAGAGCAACAATTTGAAAATAATAAAATAAAATATGATAATGATAAATTGGGATCCCCAACATGAATCTTCAATAGAATACTAAATGCTCACAAGGTATAAAAGAATAGGTGATTGTCGAGGCAATAAATTTCAATGAATATGTTACCAAGCATCACTCCTCTATTTAATCTAAGACTTACACATGCACATTAACCCCACCTTTCGATGATGGAAATAGGGCACTATTAAGAACAAGTGGACTAAATTCATCTAATCCTCACTCAAATTCTGTTGTAATACTTGTTGGCTCGAACTGTTACTACACTTTCCAGTGTCAGTGAGTGCAATAACACTTTCTTGTTAAGAAACATTCAAACCCCAATAGTAAACAATAAAAGCAAGATTGAATAAGATAACATTTAACCAAGAATTCATGTGTACTTCCATACAAACAAAAAATAGAGAGTAATCACTAGCATTTAGAAAGAAAGAAGAAAGAATCGAGTGGAGAATACTATTCCTAGACAACTCTATTGAATCTCTCTATTCCCTCTTATCTCACACTTAGGTCTTCTCGTCAGAAGCTAATCAGTTTTCACGTTGGCTCACTCGTGAGAGGCTTAAGCTGGTATAGCCGCAAGCTTCAAGGTAAGATGAAGATAATGATGGTCAAGAAAAAAAGCTCTCATTTTTAATCGTACATCAACCTTTTATGTCCTCCTCCAATAGTACAGGTGTCCTTTCCTTAGAATTATTCTGTCCTTGTACATATAGGTTGGTTTACTAGACTGGATAGCTCACGCATTTTTAGTTCTTATCCGGACAGCTCTCAAGTGTGCGACAGTTCTGGACGCAATCTAGAATTAACTCATGCAGTGACATTAATGCAAAAAGATAGCAAAATTAAGGATAA
>CM025255.1:25345538-25356062 GCA_013677275.1 Gossypium schwendimanii
TTTAGATTTTTCTGCTTGTGCCGATTCATTGATTAACTTGTTTTATTCATTCTTGTTGTGTTTCCAGCCTTTTTCAATCTTCAAGAAGCTGATTGGCACCCTTTTTGGCAGCAAGAAAATGTTTTCTATTCATAATTTGCAATTCATCTTGCCACTCAATTATCCTATCTCTGATTCAATTCGGTTTGCTGAGTTTTTTAATTAACTTGCTGTTTTGTGTTCAATTGTCAGATTCGACTGATTGGATTCTTTCTTAAAGTCAATTTCATGTTTTTGGCTTCCAAGAATTCCCTATTAATAAGTGTTTCGATTCTTGGCTGATTCTTTATTTTTTTGGGGTTTTTGTTTCAGATCTAGAATTCTAAGATTTAATTTTTCTGTTTCATTTCAGATCTAAGCGTCTAAAGCTTTCGTAGTTTTTTGCCATGACTTAACAACTCGATCTTGGTCGCGCGCAGCCTCCTATCACCTATATTTGATTTCCAGATCAAATTCCTGCAGCAACAATATCCATCTAATGAGTCTTGGTTTGACCACTTTTTTTGTCACCAAGTATTTGATGGCAGAATGGTCTGTATAAACTTCGACTTTGGTGCCCACTAAATAAGCTCTGAATTTTTCAAAGGCAAACACTACTGCTAACAATTCTTTCTCCATGGTGGTGTAATTGAGTTGTGAATTTGCTAGTGTGCGACTGGCATAATATATAGCATGAAATATCCTGGCCTTTCTTTGCCCCAGCACTGCTCCAACAACAAAGTCACTTGCATCACACATTAGGTCGAATGGTAGAGTCCAATCTGGTGCTGTGACTATAGGTGTTGTAATTAATTGCTCTTTTAACTCTTCATACAATTTTGATCATAACTCGTTAAAATTAAATAGTCTGTTTTGCTCCAACAATTTACACAGAGATTCAGATATCTTAGAAAAATCTTTAATGAAACAACGGTAAAATCCAGCATGACCTAGGAAGCTTCTGATTCCTTTCACTGAAGTAGGTGATGGCAACTTTTCAATGACTTCTATTTTTCTTTGTCAACGACAATTCCTTATTGTGAAATCTTGTGGCCAAAAATAATGCCTTCACAAACCATTAAGTGCCATTTTTCCCATTTCAACACCAGATTTGTTTCTTGACATCAGCAAAGTACTAATTCCAAATTTTTTAAGCAATCTTCAAAAGTGTCGCCAAACACCGAGAAATCATCCATGAATACTCCAAGGAACTTCTCCACCATGTCAGAAAATATTGCCATCATGCAACGCTAGAAGGTTGTCGAAGCATTACATAACCCAAATGGCATTCTTTTGAAATCAAATGTTCCATAAGGACATGTGAATGTAGTCTTTTCTTGATCAGAAGGAGATATGAAAATTTGATTCTACCCTAAATAGCCATGTAAAAAATAGTAACTGCTAGTTTGTCCAGCATCTGGTCTATAAAAGGTAGAGGGAAATGGTCATTCTTCAACACTTTGTTGAGTTTTCGATAATCCATACAAACTTTCTAACCTGTGATGATACGTGTGGGAATGAGTTCATTGTTATCATTGCTGAGTACTGTGACTCCCCCTTTCATGGGTACACAATAAACAGGGCTCACCTATGAATTATCAGAAATCAGGTATATAATTCCAACATCTAACCATTTGACAATCTCCTTTTTAACTACTTCCTTCATGACAGGATTCAACCTCTTTTGCTGTTCAATAGATTTTCCATGGCAATCTTCAAGTATTATTTTATGCATGCAAATTACTTGGCTAATTCCTTTGATATTCGCAATTGACCATCCTAAAGTTTTCTTGGATTTTTTTAATACCTCCATTAATTGTATCTCTTGTTTGGAGGATTGTACCTAAGAAAAAATCTCTGACACAATTCATTACAAGATGCCACCATACCTAATGGTAAAGTATTCAACCATGATCTGGCACGATCTTGCAATGAATAAGGGAAAAAGTTTAGTCTAAAGGCATCTTCAGGAACACCCTACTGCCTGAATAGATAACAGACTTTAAGAAAAAATCTCAAGTGCAATCTCAGATCTTTAGTAGGTAGACCACTAAACTACCCTACCATCTACAGCATCTAAAACATTATTGGTTTTAATTCAAAGTGTTGAGCTTAGATGTAGATAATCCAAAATAGGCACTACATGTTATCTAATGGGTCTGTCTCTGTCATCTATAATTCATGGAATATCATCATTCCTTTCATTCTTGAGTACCTGATCTTTTATGAATAGATCATCACTAGTTCTCTCCATTTCTCTTAACTCTTTTCTTCTTAGCCTTAAAGTCCTTTCCATTTCAAGATCAAAACAATGTTTTGTATCCTTTTGAATACTTTTTCTCATGCACTGATACAACCTAAAAAATCAAATAAATACCAATTAACTACTCTAACAAGAATAACAAGAATAATAACAAATCAACTTTTCACCAATATTGCCAATCCCCGGCACCAGTGCCAAAAAATGTTGTGTGTAAAATAACTAATGCAATTGTACAAACTGTACATGCCATTCAAGTAATAAAGTGATAAGTAAGTATTGTCTCCATAGGGATCGTAAATTGGTAAGAAATTAATTATGTTTATTATAATACTTTTAATTATACCAAAATATCAGGAAATAATCTCAGAGGGAATAAGAAACTAGAATAATGAATTTCTGAAATTAAATGATAAAGAACAAAGAATTGATATGGAAAATAAAATGATGTGGTAATTCAAAGAGAATATCAAGTGTACTTCTGTTGTGGAATGAATATGGTTGGAATTATTCAAGAGAAATTTTATCTCAAGATAATTCCATGGCAAAATATTATCTAATCTACTATCAAGACATTCGCTACTATGACCTGCCTCTTTCGATATCTAGATCTTAAGCTAAAAATCTAAGTTCATGTAACTCTACAGAACTTCAAATTGATAACTACAATGAACGTCCTGTCTATACAACTTGTAACATCTTTGTCTAGAGTGCTACGAATATTCTATTGAGTATTCACTTGCATCAAATGATTCAAGATCTAGTATTCTTACCCTTTTTAGAATTAGAACACCTAAGAACACATCATACATTTAACTATGTCTAGCGATTGCATACATGTATTTAAAATAAGCATTAATTGAATGTAACAATGATATAGACAATCTCAAATCCTAGGCATTAAAGATGATAAAACATTCACCCAAACAACTCCAACCTAAAAGATATTTAGTTCATGGGTAGAAAAGTAAATATCAAAATAGAATCATTCATCAACATTTCTCGATTAATTTCAAATCACAAAAAATTCAATCTAGAAAAATAAAGGCAGAACTGCAGGAAGTTAATTCCATACTCCAGCTTCTCTTTTATCTTTTGATTGTATGTGAATCCATGATAGATTTCTCTTCCCTTTCCTCACGTATGTATTCTACTCTCTTCTAAGCTGCTACCCTTTCTTTCTCTGGAATTCTCTAATAGATTTCTTCTTTGTGCAGAGAGAGAGAATTACTGTCACCACTCTCTTTCTCACACTGATTCTCCTCTCCCTTTCTTCTTCTCTCTCCTTCTTTTATTGGGTAGTTCCATCCCACCCCAACACATATTTTTCATTCCTCTTATCAGGTTGGTTTTTCTGGTACATGTCTATCTGGCTGAGAGTGACATGGATAGCGTGCTAAGTCATCTTCCCGGAATTGCCACGGTGATTCTGTTGGCAATAAATCTTACCAATTTCCACGGTAATGTTTCACTTCCCTTATTTTCTTTTTTCATCCTCTTCATCATCTTCTTCTAACTGCACATGTCTTCACACAGAACCAAACCTTTCCTCCCCAAGTGACAAAAGTAACAAATAATGGCCAATGTAGCGCAATCCAAACTTTGTTATGCAATGTTCTAAAATTATCCTAAAAATACAGATATATTTACTTAATTTCAAACAATTAATTCCATCTAGATGCCTAAAATATAACTCTTTTCAAGAGTTATAAGTATTTTATATACTTACCCTATTATTATCTTTCTTTAGATTTTGAACATTAAGAATGTGTCGATCGAATCTATGAGAAGCTAACACCTATCTAAGCTCGATTCAATAGGTTTTTGAAGTTTGTTAGTTGGTTACTTGTGGCATGTATATAGGATGTTCATGTTGCAAGTTAATGATCATGTTTTAGTATTTTGGTTGGGAATGAAATTATACGAAACATTGATGTATTAAATGTTTAGTATCAATTTGATTCATGATAATGAGATGGTGTTAGTCAAGTTTTGAATGTCTTTATATGTGTTTAGGTAATAGCATGTTTTGGCAATGAATGTTGGTAATTGTCAAGTTTGTCATAATATTTTGTTATTTTGGAATTGTAATAAGTTTAAGTATGGACTATGGCATGGGACTTCATTGTCTAAAACTTTTTCGCTTCAACAATGAAAATGAGTTTTAGACAAAGATAAGACTTAGTTTTTGAGGTTTTAAATTACCTATTGATGTTTTATCGAATTTACATGAAATATTGATTTTTAACAAAATATGCTTTTAGAAACATGGTTTATTGCGGTTTTCGTAAAAATATGGAAATATTACATTTTTCCACTACAAATTTGAGAAAATGAGTTCTTAATAAAATTAGACATAGTTTCAAAATTTATAATGTTTACAAATGAGATTACTAAGGACATTTGATTTTTTGAATTTAACATGTTTTTTTAATAGTGACAAATAATCATGTTTTGTAGTTTTGATTAAATAAACGAATGATTTTGAAATATGATTGAAATTATGAATGTTTTGAATAGTGATCAAATTTTTACAATACTTAAAATACAAAAATAATTTATTTCTAAAATTATTGATTTCACTAGTTTTGAATGATTTACGCAAACGGTTTAAAAAGTATGTTCAAAAATTATGAAAGATTTTTAGGGTCATTTCAGTGGCTAATGTAGCTTATGAATTCCGACATAGCGACTCGGTCGGGTTTGAAAGGTTAGATTTAGTGGTATCAGAGTCTGTTCCAAAACTCAAACCATGGATTTTTGTTTTGATTCTGCATTAAATTTGAAAGGGTTATTTTGGGAACCATGCCAAAAAAAAAATTTTGACAAGATTTTCAAAAAGTTAAATCCGAGAACTTTGATGTCGTTCTTAAGTTAGTATTGGCATTGTTAAAGATAAAAATCACGATACTAGAGGATGATGCAATATCCCAAGCAATGTTGGGGGTTTTAGAAAGAATTTTTGAGACCTTGGTTGAGTGAACCAAAATTGTGGCTCAAAACAAGGAAAAAGACTAAGGTGCTAAATAAGAGAGGAAGTTTAGTTATACTAGCCCAGATTCGTGACATTTGAAACGGGCCAGAGAGGAAAAACCACAATAAAATGTTGTAAAAGATAATACTGGACATTCTATTGGATTAGCAAGAAATTTTTGTTTGTAAGTATTGTAATAAGCGCCATTCGAGCGAATGTTGGAAAGGTCAAGAACACGCCTGAGAAATGGTCCATGGAGCATAGTGTTACGGATTGTCCACAATGTCATCCTGTTTAAATGCAAGCATCAACTTAGAAGTAGAATTAGAGATTGGTTTATGCTGCTAGGCGTTGAGAGTATCGAGACTCATCTGGTATCAATGAAGGAACATTTACAATCCATTCTAATTGTGTCTTGCACTGATTGAGAATTGTTAATACCTAAATTCTTGCTATGAATAGTGTATCTGTGAAATTAAGATTTTGGGAACGAAGAAATCATCAGTGATATTTCTATAGATAGTCCCTTAAGGCAATCCGTGTAAGTAAATCAGAAATCTATTGGAGATTTAAGGTGAAGTATTGGAACTACATTGGAATCAAAGTTGTGCAGTGGAAGTGTGGTAGTTAGTTTAGAAAGAAGATTTCTGAATTTTGTGGATAAGTGAATTCACTTGATAATAGGAATTTCGAGGACAAAATTCTTTTTAAGAAGGGAAGAGTTGTCACATCCCAAAAATTAGGTTAGTAGAAATTGGGTTAATGAACAAAGAGTGGTCACACCTGAATTTTTTTAGTGATCAAGTAGTGGTGGAGATGTCCTTGATGATCTATGTTTGAATCCTTCCCCTCACATTATTTTCTATGTGGTGCAATTTTGCTTCAAACCTTAGCAAAGGTCACACCATGCTTTTAAAGCAAATGTTGTTGTAATTATAACAAGCTAATGATTAGTGAAGTGGTTAAGTGGTTAGTTAATTTCCTAAAAGTCCTATGTTCAATTCCCCACTTTCTCATAATTTTTGTGTGACTTTTGTAATAAAAATCTTTGGTCAACCCCCTTTTGTCATCCACTAGTGTTTCCATATAGGGAAAGATTCTTTCCTCCATTAGATAGTCAACCTTCCTCCCTTAGCCTTCTTTTTACTCCATATGTTACCCTTCCTTCCTTTTCTTCCCCACTTTCCATTCCCTTCCTTTGTTTCCCTTGTTGACTTGCTATGGACGTTCTCCACCCTAGGGAGAGTCTATTCTCTCATTTGTTTCATCATTCTCCTCTCCTCTTCTTTTTTCTCTCTCTTCCTCTCCTTTTGCACCACCTTGAACCACCATTATTTAGATTTTGGCCTCCTTTCCTCCACTGTTAGCCACCACCATTTGACCTAAACACCACCACTTCATCACCCATCCTTCTCTTCTCACTCACTTTTTCCATTGTTGAACCACCACCACCGTTAGTCATTATTTTTCTCCATTACCCATTTATTTTTCAAATCTCTTGTCATAAATGAATTTCCATTCTTCTTCTTGTATTTTCTTAAATTTTTACTAAAATCTTATACTCATTCTTCTATTTTGATATTGATTTTCCCATGGTCTATACTCCTTCAAGTCAAGACTCTGATGAACTGTTGATCCATCTAGTCAAATCGTATTAACGCAAGTATGGGATGATATTGGTATAGATCATCACTTCTTTCTCAATCTTATCAAAGGAAGAATGAAGTAGTGTTAGATATCGTTTTTCTTCGATATTAACATCTCTTATATTATTCATGTGTTGAAGGATCGACTGCTAACAACTTGGAACACCTTTGAATTTTGGGAAATGAATCACATCTTCGATTCTAGTAGTATAAGTGTAAGAGTGATATTGGAAATAAGATTAATTCATTTTTTAAAAGATAACTTGAGTGATGATTTAATGATGCATTATTCATTTTGTTTTTAGATCTGATATAAATCTAATTAAATTTGGAAGTGGGCATTAGAAGGAGTTTTTCACATTAGAGTTGCTTAGATCAGGTGTGGGTTTAACTTAATACAAGTTATATATATTGTTAAAAATGCTTAAATCAAATATTATTACTTGTCCTATGTTTTATGCAAATACTTTATGTATTCTAAACTGGCAGATTATATCCGTCAAAACTGACTACACAAGTAGGTGATTCCACACTAACTATTTTGTAAAATCATGTTGTGTGGTTATGTTTATTGTTGATTTGAAAAGCATGTTGATTTCATTCTCACGATATGTGATATTATGGCATATATGAATTATTCTTTACTGTTAAAAAGTGATGTTTTAATACGTCGTGATTAAATGTGATTTGGTTGTCAAAACATGCCTATGTGATACTAAAGTGTTAAATGATTTGATGAGCATGAATTACATGCCTAAAGTGTTATTCTGTAATGAGTGAAAATATGTTTATTGTGGCCATATCACATGCATGGGGTGGAACATGTGTAAGGAGGAAGTATTGCCAACCTTATCTGCATTACTAGTAGTTTTTCTGCATCAATGGTGGCTAGACCACATTACTGGCAATTTATCTGCAATATTGGTGGCTCGACCACATTACTGGCAACACTGTCTATATTATTGGCAGCTTGTCCAATAATTGGAGTGTTTGGATGGATGAGTTTTGAGGAACTCAATTTGGAGTGTAGAGAAGATGGGTAGGATGTCTTAAAATAAATCCGCATAATCGTTTTATAAAAATAGCATTTCCGTAATCATGTCTATAAAGTGAATTGACTATTTTGTATGATAATTGTATGTTTATAATTATTTATTCATTAAAAGGCTCACACTGAGCTTTATAGCTCACTCCCTTTTAGTTTTCTAATTTTATAGATAACCCCGAGGTTAGGATTCGATGATAGCTTTTGGAGGAGTTTCTCAATTTTTTTTAAATTAAAGTAATTAAAGTTTATCTTAATATTTTGTTATCTTGGAATTGTAATAAGTTTGAGTATGGACTGTGGCATGAGACTTTACTTTGGAGATTTTTCATTTTGATTTGCATAAATTGCTTGCATGACATTGAGTTTTAAAAACTACATAAATTAGTATTTGATTAAGATTATGCTTGACACTTGTTTTTTATTACAACTTGACAAAATCACTCTATTTCACTTCGACAACGAAAATATGTTTTAGACAAAGATATGACTTAGTTTTTGAGGTTTTAAATTGCTTATTGATGTTCTATCGAATTTACATGAAATATTATTTTTAGCAAAACATGGTTTTAGCAAAACGGTTCATTGTGATTTTGTAAATATATGCCAATGTTATAGATTTCTGCTGCAAATATGAGAAATGAGTTCTTAATAAAATTAGACTTAGTTTCAAATTTTATAATGTTTACAAATGAAATTTCTAAAGACATTTGATTTTATGAATTTAACACGTTTTTTTTGCAAATAGTGACGAATAGTCAAGTTCTTTAGTTTTGATTAAATAAATGAATTGTTTTGAAAAATGATTGAAATTATGAAAGTTTTGAATAGCAATCAAACTTTAACAAATACTTAAAATATCGAAATCATTGATTTCTAAAATTCTCCATTTCACTAGTTTTGAACGGTTCACATAAATGGTTTAAAAAGTATATCTGAAAATTACGAAAGATTTTTTGGGTCTTTTTGGTGGCCAATGTAGCTTTCTAAATTCGTCCATAACGAATGGGCCAGATTTGGGAGGTTACAGTAATTGTTGATGTTGAATGATTAACTTGAATGGCATGAATGGTATATGATTCATGTTTGAATTGTGGTGCCAAATGAGGGCATATTTATTAGGTACTTAGCTTGATTGTTATTTGGTTTGTTTTGTAGTGGTAAAAATGGATGCAAATGGTATGGCTTGGGACCTATGTAACACCCTTAACTCGTATCCGTCGTTAGAATAGGGTTACAGAGCATTACCAGAGTTTATAATTCAAACAGACAAAAATCTCAAACATTTCATATCATATCAATAAACATATTAAAACCAAGTCAAAGCATACATATTGTCCCTTATACGAGCCATTGAGGCCCTAAATATGTGTTAGAATCAAATTGGGACTAAATTGGAAACTCAAAGAATTATTCAAAAAACATTAAAAATTTTCAACGCTGTAGTGGTCACACAGCCATGTGGTCAGGCCGTGTGACTCACACGGCTAGGAGACACAACCGTGTGCTAGGTCGTGTACCTTTCGAAGTAACCTCACACGCCCATGTGCCAGGTTGTGTGCTAGGCCGTGTAACAGCCTGACTTACAACCCTTGGAAAGCTACAAGGGACACATGGTTGTGTTGCCTGGCCGTGTGTCACACACGGCTGAGACACATGCCCGTGTCTCTGCTTGTTTGGAGGAAAATAGGCCATTTTACAAGCCATTTTTCTCACCCAACTTGGCATGTACCTACAATCAACATTGCATATATTTACAAGCCATAACAAGGCATCCAAATCAAGCATAAACAAGTCTTATATATATGGTGTCGAAACCATTTTTATTTTTGGAAAAAAAAACAAATTAGTTGTCGATGAAAATTGGAGTCGCCACCAATCTTTTATTAAGATATGATTAGACCACCTAAAAATGACTTTGGTCTACTAGTTTTAGAAAAATGGGTTTGGGAGTTAGCTACGTACGAGGAAGGATTAGCACCCCTGTAACGCCCAAAAATTGGCACCGAGTTGATTAATTAATGTTTTAATGTCGATAGTTGAAAAATACGATCCTTAATTAAATTAACTTATTTATTAAGTCGCCCTCATTTTGAAACAGAAAACATCACACCCAATACGTTAGGGCACGATATTTTATTTTTTCAAAATGAGTTTGTCCAAAGATTTGTGTGATTAAATTTAAAAGAATATTCAATTGTTTAAGATTTATGACAAAACCGCAGCCCAATACGTTAGGGTACAATTTCTCAACATCCCAAACATTTAATATTTCCTTTATTAATATATATATACTTTTTTAAAAAATCTTTGTCTCGAGAATTCAATACGTCACATCCAATACGTTAGGGCACAACATATTAAATTCCCAACAACAAGCTATTTTATTTTTGATCAAAGAGTAATTCTCGATTATTAGATTTAATGAAGAAAATCGGAACCCAATACGTTGGGGCTCAATTTTCTTGAAAATCCTAAATACGAGTATTATCTCTATTTTGAAAAGTTCCATTTTTTAAATTTGAGTAAAAGGATGATGTAATGTTATATTGAATGTATGAATAAATGCCTCTTTAACAAA
>CM025255.1:25383220-25414832 GCA_013677275.1 Gossypium schwendimanii
AAGTATGTATGTGCAATAACATATTTGTCTATTAAGATTTGTTTAATCGGTTGAATTGACATAGGGATAGAGTCAAGAGATAAATGGATTTTGATAGGTGAGTATGTTCATAAGTTAGCAAACTACCGAGCTGCCGTGAACTTATTTGTAACAATATAAACATGAGTTTAATAATTCTACTTAAGAAATGTAATTAATCTAACACAATTATGTCATCTTGATTAAAATCATATTTTGAAACCATGCATTTGAGATTTATTAATTTAGTTTACTTAGTTTAAAATCTTAGTTTTTAATCACCCTCTTCAAACAAAATATTTTTCTTCACCAAAGTGTTTTAAATAGCATTCACAAATAATTCTTTTCACAGTCCCTGTGGGTACGATAACTCAACATTTATTTGTCACTTTATTACTTGTTGCGATTGTGTACACTTGTACATTTTTGTCGTTCCAGTCTTGCAAACTCTGATTGAAGGTGTTTTCCTCTGCTCCTCCTCTTGCACCTTTTCTAATAGCTCCTCAAGGTGGCTGATCAAGAGATGATCTCTTCAAGGCTTTTGCTAGCTAAAAACTAAGGGAAAATGGAATGATAGGCATGGTGGATGAATAGAACGATAGAGGGAATAAAGAATGTTGTGAAAAATGAGGGATGAAGGGATGAGTAATGGATGATTGGAAATTAAAGATAGGTATGGTATTTATACTTGAAGTAGGTGGGAGAGTTTACTAAAAATAGCAACAACAATCCCTTAGATTTCTTCCTCCTATGGCCAGCCATGATATGTGGAAAAAAAGGTAGTTTGGTTGCTTGATTCAAGCATGAAATCATATAAGGAGTGGACGGTTTCTCAAACAAATATTGTGTGTCGATTTCCACTGTTCTTCCAAGTGTGAAGATCTTCAAATAATTGTACCAAAATTGATTTCTTGGCTACCCAATTATGGTTGACGAATTGGGTTTCTCTCTTCTTGAACCGGACGGTTAATGACCTAACTAGCTCATGTCCATGCAACATTATAATAAACTCAACTCTATGGTCTCATTGCATAAGTAAATTTAAAATATTAATAAATAACATGAACTACTTTAATTTTTTGCACAAAATCATATAAAAAAGTAGAAATTCACATAATTTATAAATACATGTCTATTATTAACATTTCAGAAAACTTCACTTAATTAATTAACAAATACTCAGGCTTAATATTATTTTTAAGTAAAAAGGTGGTAAAAATTATTAGAAAAATCCTATATAATTTCGAGTTTACACACCCCCAAACTTAAACCATTGCTCATCCCGAGTAATGTTCAAGCTCAACAAAAAACTTTGCTAAGGCAATTTTACAATATGATTAAGCACATCAATCTTTGCACATAATCATGCATCAACAAAATCATGCTCACAAACTCTTTTTATTGATAAGTCACTCATATGCAAACATTATTTCAAAATTTTATTTTGAGTGCAGAAATATGTTAGCATAAGTCACAGAGTGCATGGTTTTCAAGATCATACATATCATTCATCATTCAATCAAATTTCTTATCAATCAAACAAAACAATCATAAGGTTTAATTAGTGATCCTCATATGTTGAACTTAGCAATTCCTCTACACTAATCTAGTCGGCATAATCATCATAATCAATAGGTCTTTTATACGATTGTAATGGGACTAGGCTCAAGGTAAGGATAAAAGAGAAGTGAAACTTTAGGTTCAGTATCAATTCGATATACATCTCTCCCACTAATGGGTTCTTCACCCCCCAAACTTAATTTTGAAGCACATGCCAAATATTTCTTAATAGTTTGAGCTATTTATTTTGTTCTTTTTGCTTGACATTCAAATAGATCTCTCTCTTTCCCTCTCTTTTTTTTAAACCCTCTGAACATATGAATAACATGTACATCTATTTGAATTTTTCCTTGATCTTTGCTTACCAAGACAGGTATAGTTAAGATAGGTGCAAAAATAAGATAAAATTTAAAAATATGGTAACATGGCTTATTATGTAGGTAAACAACAAAAATAGGCTTTAAGGCTCAAAGTAAGGTTTCAAGGGTCACATTCATATGGTAGGCTCGAAAGGCTCAAACAATCCAAAGAAAATGTGCCTAAGTCATGTTTAGATTCTTATGCCTTCTAGGATTTCGCCTCAAGAAAGTTACTAAGTCAATTCTAAGGATTAAACCTTCATGCATGTCTATTTCAAAAGAAGTTCAATTTTCATGGAAAAAGGCTACATATGACCTAAAAACATACAAGCATTCCATAACTCAAGATAACATAAAAAAAAAACTCAGATAAAATCAGAAATCATACTTTCATTTGAGCTAACTTATGAACAAAAATTTTCTCTAAACATCATTTTATTTCACCATATTTAGGTGTAATCATTGAAACATACTTAAGAAAAATATTTAAAATTCATGCTAACTACTATTCTAAATAAATTTCATGCTAATATTTCCCCAACTTTAAAAAAAAACAATGTCCTCATTGTGTAAGCAAAGTAATGAATGAGAACTGAACACTAGGTAGGATAGCAAGAAAGAGAGGTGAGTCATGAAGGCTGCTTAAAAACCAAGTCTTTCTCAACAATCAAATCATAGACATGTTCATTCACATTACCACACTACTTAGCTTTTTTTTAGTTAGAGTAGAGGTATTGAACTTTATTTTATTCATACTTGTGAATTATTGTGCGTAAACAAAATACTAACTGCAAAATGAAATAACTAAAACTACTAAGAAAAAGAAAATTCCTACTTTTTTAATTTGAATCATTGTCAAAGTCTTTCTTCTTTCCCTTCTTGGTCACACTTGATCCTACAAGCTCTTGTTACCATGTCTTGAAGATATGATTTGGGAACTCAGGAGCAAAACTGTTAGAGATATTCTTAAAAGTATTTCGAATAAAACATCTCTAATTTTTACATATCCCCAATAAGTTTGTTGTTGGTTATGCATGAATTTCCACATATCCATCATAGTTGAAAATTCTAATTTCTTCATAGTATTTGAAGAAGTAGGAATTAGCATGGTCAACCTAAGACTAAAACACAGCTCTACTAGTTCAGCAACATTAGGTTCCACCCTCATTTCAGGGATGTTTGGTTCCCCTTCAGATTCTGCTTCTTTTGTCTCCCCAATTGAGTCAACTTTCGGTTCAGATGTATAGGATGACTTATCAGTTTTTGGTTCAGTTGGTTCACTCGGTTCAATTGGGTTATCTCATGGGCATTCCTTAATAACCTTTCAAGATCATGGGTTGTGATGCAACCTTGAACATACTGACCCTTCAAGTTTGCTTTTGATTTAACTTGGGCCCGTAAACAAAGTAAAGTAATTAATGATGGAAAGTTGGCACTTCCTGCCTTATTTCTAGCACAATCATGGATCTCCTTGAGAATAATTTTCCCAACATTGATAGACCTTTCTGTCATAATTGCATACAACAAAAGCGTTTGTTCCATCAAGATGGTAGAACTATTTGAGATAGGCATGAAACTATATAGAATAAAGTAGAACCATACCTTAGCCAACAGTTTTAGATATTCCCTTCGGCAAGAATGACTATTATAATTTCTTATAATCCATTGGGATCCCAGATTTGTAATAACATTAAGCACTTTTTGAAGAGAATCCTAATTTATATTTGTCATCATGGCAAAGTACTCATCTTTTTCAACATCAAATAAATTAAACAAATCATTAATGAACTTAGAAGTAAGGGGTCCCTTCTTTTTGCGAACAAGAAATTCAATAGCATCTGGAACAGTTAAGTTGGCATAGAATTCTCAAACTAACTCTTCTTTAGGCAGTAGTCACGCATCACAAAAATAGTTCCAATTAAGGGCATTAATTATTTTTCAAAATTGGCAAGGGCACCACCAACTTGTCATTGCTCTCCAAATTGAAACCTTTTTTCGGCATCATAGGTTAATTTTTGAAGATAGAATGAAACCTTTCTTTCACTTCCTTTTCTTGAATCATGATCAAATTTTTGACAGAGGTCTTAGAAGATCTGGTTCTTTGTGAGACATGACAAATTTTCCCAAAAAATAGACAAAATTTCAGCAGAAGGAAAGGAAAAGAAATTGGCAATGGATGGTAGCAAGAGGTTTGCAATAGTGATAGGCTTGCGACAGCAACGAGATTGCGGTGGCGAAAGGCTTGCAGCAATGATCAAATTACTCCAGTAAGAGATATGTGGCAACAATAGTAAGGCTCTGGCAAAAGACTTGTGGTGGCAATAAGGAGGATTTTACGACAATTGAAGGAAATTAGGGAGATTCTTCAAGATTTAAGGCAGATGGCCAAAAGGAAAAAGAATAAGTGGCTAGGGTTTAAGCTAATTGCTTGAATGGTTGTGAAAAACATGGTTGTAAAGAGGTGTTTATATAGTAGTAAATTAGAACAAACTTGTAGCAAAAATTTAGATGGAAAAGAAAGTGGCGACAACAATAGGGTTTTGGGAACCCTTTGGAAAACGGGGTAAATTTTCTCCTCTTTGTTGTTTCAAGCCTTGAGCCCAAACTTTATTTACAAATTGGACTACTTAAAATAAAATAAATTGATTAGTACTTGGGCCAATTTGACTCCCCTTATTAAACATAAACAAATAAAACTAAAACAAGATTAAAATGAAAATAAAAATTTTGAAGTTAATTAGAAAATCTCTTTTCCAAAGATTACATTAAATTAATTCCCAAGAAATGTTGGAAGGGTCACAAATTGTCTCGCTTAAGTTCCAATCTCCTTAGACAGAATTAATTAAATGTACTAATTCAAGAAAATAATTTCTAGCTATTTATTAAAAAGTAAAAACATGAAAAATTAAGAGTTTATTAAATTGAGCAAAGTTTCAATTCGCTCAACTTCACCATCCTAATAGTGTTTGAGATGTCGACCATTAACTTTAAACATACCTCCCTAGTTGTCGTACACATCTATAGCTCCATATGGATAAACTTTATAGATGTTATAAGGTCCTTTCCATCTGGACTTGAGCTTCCTAGGAAATAAGCTTAACCTTAAATTAAACAGCAACACTTTCTGACCTTCTCTAAATTCACAAGGTTGTACACGACTGTCATGCCATCTCTTAGTCTTTTCTTTATACATATTGGCATTCTTGTATGAAAATAACCTTAACTCTTCCAACTCGTCAAGTTATAACATTCTTCTTTCACCAGCTTGCTTAAGATCCAAATTTAATTGTTTCAAAGCCCAGTGAGCTTCACTCTCCAATTCAAGCGAAAAATGACATGCCTTTCCACATACTAATCGATAAGGAGTCATTCCTAATGCCATCTTAAAAGCAGTTTGGTAGGCCTATAGAGCATCATTGAGCCTTTGAGACCAATCTTTTTTATTAGGGTACACTACCCTTTCAATAATACCTTTAATTTCAGAATTCACCCTTTTCACTTGCCCATTTGACTATGGTTGATAGGCAATAGAAATTTTATGTTTCACATCATACTTGTCAAGCAACCACTTAAGTCATTTATTTACAAAGTGAGATCCTTCATTACTAATTATAGCTCTCGAAGTCCCAAACCGTGTAAATACATGCTTATGTAGGAATCGCATAACTACCTTAGCATCATTTGTTGGGTATGCCTCGGCTTCAACCCACTTAGATACATAATCCACAGCTACCAAAATATACTTGTTCCCATAAAAAGAAGCAAACAAGCCTAGAAAAGTAATGCCTCATATATTGAATAATTCAACCTCTAAAATGCTTGTTAAGGGCATCTCATTCCTCCTTGATATGTTTCCTGTCCTTTGGAATCTACCGTAGTTTTTCACATATGCATACGCATCCTTAAACATTGTTGGCCAAAAGAATCCTACTTGTAAAATCTTTGCTATAGTACAGGAACCACCAAAGTGTCCCCCACTCGAAGATGAATGGCAATGGTACAAGAGCTTGGCAATTTCACTTTTAGGTACTCACTTCCTAATTATGTTATCTGCATATTGTTTAAACAAAAATGAATCCTCCTAGAAATAATATCGACTATCATGAAGGAATTTCTTCCTTTGTTGGTATGCCATTTCTCAAGGAATTATTCCACATGCTAAATAATTTGCAAAATCAGCAAACCAAGGTGTTTCATGAATTTGACTTACCTCGAAGATATGCTCATCAGGAAATTTTTCATTAATTGGAACAAGTGAAGGGGTTACCTTATTTTGTTCCAACCTTAACAGATGGTTAGCTACTTGGTTTTCAACACCCTTTCTGTCTTGGATTTCAAGGTCAAAATCTTGAAGTAAAAGTATCCATCGAATTAACCTCGATTTAGCATATTTCTTCGTGAGTAAGTTACTTAATGGTTGTATGGTCAGTAAATACTGTAATTTTAGTACCTATAAGATATGATTGAAACTTGTCAAAAGAAAAACTATAGAAAAGAGTTCTTTCTCAGTTATCGTGTAATTGACTTGGGCTCCTATCAAAGTTCTACTTGCATAGTAAATAGGGTGAAATACTTTGTATCTTCTTTGACTAATCACAACTCCAACAACAAAGTCACTTGCATCACACATCAATTTAAGAGGAGAGTTCCAATCAGGTGTAAAAATTATTGGGGCTGAGATTAACTGATTTTTCAATTCCTCAAAAGCTTCTAAACATGCTTTGTTAAAATCATAAACAATATCTTTTTTTCTAAAAACATACACAAAGGTTTGAAATTTTTGAAAAATCTTTAATAAACCTTCGATAAAAATTGGCATGGCCTAAGAAACTCCAAACTCCTTTCACACTAACTGGTGGTGGTAATTTTTCAATTACATCCACCTTCTCTTTATTAACTTCGATCCCATTTTTGGAAATTTTATGTCTTAAGACAATTCTCTCCTTAACCATAAAATGACATTTCTCCCAGTTAAGGAAAAGATTCGTCTCCTTGCATGTTTGTAGTACCTTAGCCAAATTACTGAGACAAACATCATAACTGTTACCAAAAATAGAAAAATCATCTATGAAAATTTGAAAAAATTTTCCAGCATACTAGTGAAATTTGCCATCATACATCATTGAAATGTGACAGATGCATTACATAAGCCAAAAGGCATTAGCTTAAAAGCAAATGTACCATAGAGGCAAGTAAATGTGGTTTTATGTTGGTCTTCTAGGGCTACAACTATTTGGTTGTATCCCAAATATCCATCTAAAAAGTAGTAAAATTTGTTACCTGTTAGTTGATCTAACATCTGATCCATGAAAGGCAACAAAAAATGATCCTTTAGAGTGGCTTTATTCAACTTTCTATAGTCAATATAGATTCTCCAACCCGTGACAATTCTCGTCAAGTTTAACTCATTACGTTCATTCTCAAAAATCATGATTCCTCCTTTCTTTTATACACATTGTACCAGACTTACCCATGAACTATCTAAGATGAGATAAATGATTCCCACATCTAACCATTTGATCACTTCCTTTCGCACTACCTCTTTCATGATAGGATTATGTCTCTTTTTCCTATCTATTCTAACTCACTCATCTTCCTCTAAAATAATCTTTTGCAGACAGAAGGAAGGGCTTATATCTCGAATGTCAGCTATGGTCCAACCAATTACCTTTTAAAATTTCTTTAAATTAGCAATTAGTTGTTCCTCTTGTTGTTCTATTAATTCTATTGAAACAATCACAGGCAAGGTTGAACAGTTACCTAAATAAACATATTTCAAATCAGAAGGAAGTACATTTAGTTTGAGTTTAAGCGGTTCCTCGATTGACAACTTGGATTGTGTAAATTCTTGAACTTCCAATTCTAGCGATTCAAACTATGCTGGTTGAACATAACTCTTTGGATTGGCTTCCATCAAAGCCAAACCTTCATCACCTTTTTCATCTCCCAATGGTTCAAACCCTAAGATGTTCTCTAATGGGTCTTTTTCAAAATTGTTTTCCTATTCCATAGAAACCAAGGTTTCAAATTCCTCCATCACTAAAAATTAAATGTCACCTAATCATCTTGAACTCTCATTGTGAGTTCTCTTTTTTGCACATCTATTAACGTTCTTCCTATAGCTAGGAAAGGTCTCCCATGGATGATTGGTACTTCCTTATCTACTTCAAAATCTAACACAAAGAAATTAGCAGGAAAAATGAATTTATCGACTCTTACCAAAACATCCACGATCTTTCCTTTGGGGTATGCTAAAGATCGATCCGCCAATTGAAGTGTCACACTAGTGGGTTTTACTTTGCCAATTCCCAATAGTTCGAAAATAAATTTGGCATCAAGTTGATGCTTGCTCCTAAGTCACACAAAGTCTTACCACAGTAAGATTCTCTTATATTACAGAGTATAGTAAAGCTTCTAGGGTCCTTCAATTTTGAAGGTAGCTTGTTTTGTAGGAATGCACTGCACTCATTCGTTAAGGCTACCCTCTCATACTCACTAAGTCTTTTTTGGATAGAATATGCTTCATAAACTACAAATAGTTAGGCATTTGCTCTAAAGCCTCCACCAACGGGATGTTGATGTGAAGTTGCTTTAGAACATCCAAGAACTTATTGAATTGCACCTCATATTTCTACTTATGCTATTGGAGTCTTTAAGGATACAGAGGTGATAGAACTCTAGGTTGAATAGGAAAACTTTTTTGAGGAGACAAATTTGTAAAAGAAGGTGTTAGCTTATCAAAATGCACTAGTTTAGATTTTACCTCATCAGATTTCTTAGAGTCTGCCTTTTCTAGCGTAGGAATTCAAATGTTGGTTGACTTTCCTCCTTCTCAATAGGCTCATCTTCAACCGTAACCTCCTTGGGTACCAAAATCTTACCACTTCATAATGCAACTACCTTACAATGTTCCTTACCAAAATTCCTTGGATTTTTTGTATCACTCGGCAAGGCTCCTTGTGCTCTATTATGAAGCTTAATAGCTAACTGACCCATCTGGTTCTCCAGATTTTTCAGTGTTTTTGTTTGACTTTGTATTAAGGCATCATTTTTTGCCAAGTACGCCTTCAACAAGTCCTCCAAACTATTTGATGATTCAACTTGAGGTGGTTTTGAAGCTTGTTGGTTAAACTCTTGAGATTGGTTGGGTCTATGCTGCATGTAGGTTTTGCTCGGTCTATTTTCTTAGTTACCCCAAGAAAAATTTAGATGATTATGTAACGAAGGATTAAAGAAGTTAAACTATGGTCCTTGTCCACTTCTATTTTGAGACTAATTTCTTACGTAACAAACAGACTCAGGGTTTGAAGGGCAATTCTTAAAAAAATGGCCATCCCCACAATATACGTAAGAAACAATATCATATTGACTTGGTAGTTGAGTTGCAAAATTATTAGAACCATTAGTGGTATCATGGACGCACTAAAGCAACTGCAAATCAACATTCCTTCAGTAGATGCTCTGGTACGAATTCTGAGTTATGAGAAATTTATGAAAGACCTCCTATCCAAGAAGAAGAAACTCACTGATATTGAAACCATTGCACTCACAAAAGGCTGTAGTTCTGTGTTGACAATCAAGTTGCCCCCTAAATTGAAAGATCCTAGGAGCTTTACCATCCTATGTTCAATTGGCAATCATTATTTGGGCAAGGCTTTATTGACTTGGAAGCTAGCAGTAACCTAATGCCACTATCTACTTTCAGAAAGTTGGGAATTCGTCACATGAAATCTACTGTAGTGACATTACAACTAGCCGATTGATCCTTGGCTCAACCTAAATAGCAAATCAAGGATGTCTTAGTTCGTGTAGATAAATTCATTTTTCCAACTAATTTTATCATACTTGACTGTGAGGCAGATATAGAGGTTCCCATAATCTTGATATGACCACTTTTAGCCACCGGGCGAACTCTTATTGATGTTTACAAAGGTGAACTATTTCAAAATCATTCATTTATTTATTCAAAACAAAAGAACTTGGTTATTCATCATTATTCAAGAAAAACATGTTAACTTTGTAAGTCAAATATCTTTAGAAATCTCATTTGTAAACATCAGTAAATTTGAAAAGTAAATCTAATTTTATTAAAAACATGTTTCTCAGAATTTTAGCAAAAAACTTTAATATTGGAATATTTTTACAAAGATCGCAACGAAAAAATTTATTGAAACCATATTTTGTTAAAAATCAATATTTCATGCAAATTTGATAAAACATCAACAAGTAATTTTAAACCTCAAAAACTAAGTCGTATTTTTATCTAAAACTCATTTTCATTGTTGAAGCGAAAAAGACTGATTTTGTCAAGTTTTAATAAAAACCATGTTTCATGCATAATCTTGTCAAATACTAATTTATGTAGTTTTTAAAAACTTAATGTTATGCAATCAATTCATGCAATTTAAAATAAAAATCCCCAAATTAATTTCCCATTCCATAATCCATACTCAAACTTATTACAGTGCCAAAACAAAATATCAAAATAAACTTTATTTACTTTAATTTAAAAGAATTCCGAGAAACTCCTCCAAATGTCATCATTGAATCCTAACCTAGGGTTACTCGTAAAATCAGAAAAGTAAGAGGGTGAGATTTTAAGCTCAGTGTGAGTCTTAACTCAAGTATTAAGCAGGAATTCAGTATACAAATCAATTAACAAAAAGCACATACTTATCATACAAAACAATCAATTTTCTTTATGCACATAATCATGACAATGCAATCTTTGTAAAACAATTATACAATTTTTTATAAAACATCCTACCAATCATTGCTACACACCAAAATTAAGTTCCCCAGAACACGTCCATCCAAACACTCCAATTTGTGAATAATGTCACAGTAATGTAGATAAACTACCACTTAATAAAATTGTGGACAAGCCACCCCTATTGTAAATAAGCTACCACTTAATAAAACTGTGGACAAACCACCACTTTTGCAGATAAACTGTCACTTTATCATACAGTGGACAAGCCACCCCTTTTGTAGATAAACTACCACTTCTTCCTCCTTTCACATATCCCACCCCATTTATGTGATATGGCCACAAAAATCACTTTTTCACTTTAACAATCAATTTTCACTTTGTCATGTGAGACATGCTCAATATATCACTTATCACTTAAAATCACATAGGCATGCTCAATATGCTAATCACATATTTACACAATATATTAATATTTCACTTTATAATTCATGCTAAATTCATATATGCCATAACATCACAAAACATGAGAATGAGATTTTCGTACATTTTATATCAATAACAATAATCAAGATCACACATCATACAGTTGACAAAAAATAATAGTTTAGTTTCACTTACTTGGATATTCCAGTTCAATGATTTTTCATTCCTCTTTTCAGATACATAGAGTATTCTTGATAAGCATAATTTACTAATACTAACAAGCTTTAACAACATGAAACATATTTTCATATTTTTAATTAATGTAGAGCTCACACTTGATTGTAGATCCAATGTAAATCACCACTCTAAAGAATGCCCATACTCAAATATTAACTAATGGAATATTGATTTGTTATCAAAGTGTTCTTCCATTAAAAGTCATCTCTTTTTGAAACATTTTCATGATATTACTTAATTAAACTAAATCTCCCATCCATACTTACTCTTGTGATTAATCAATTGTAGTCATATTTTTGCTTCCAAAGTTAATGACTTTTCAGATTGGTATCAATCGACCCTTCATCAATTGATCAATATATGAGATGTTACATTTGAGGGAAAAAGGACTATAATAATCTATAAGCATTTAGCCTAAGGTAAGAAATGAAGAGAAAATAGTGATTTTCATTCAACCACTATACTTACTCCCTCTTAACTGAATTGAAAGGATCAATGGATCACCGGGGTCTTGAATTAGAGAGGAAATTGAATCTAGAGAAAATAGCCATTCGAAAAAGAGAATCAATAAGTTTATGATGTAAAAATAACTTTATTAACTAATTGAAAATAAGAGAAATGGAGTTTTGTTTACTATAGAGAATGGTAATGATGGAAAAAGATGATGAGAGGAGGAAAAATTACTAACATCGATGGTGACACGGCAATGTGATGGTAGCGGTGACAGCGGTGGTCTGTGAGAGTTTGAAAAATGAAGAGGAGAAAAGAAAAAATTTTGTAGCACTTGAGGGAAAAAGGAGAAAATCAAAAGAAAATTAGTGAAGTGGAGAGAAATAAAAAAGCATTTTAGATGGTGGTGCAAGTTGGTGGCCATGGTGGTGAGTGGTGGTGTAAGGAGCGGCGATGTACCAAACGAGTAGGAGGAGCAGCGGCAAAGAGGCAGTCAGACGATGGTAATGGTGGTGGTAGTGGTGGTGGTTCGGTTGTCTAAGAAGTGGTGGAGGTGAGGAAGAGAAATGGAGCAAAACTAATGTTAAGGTGGCTAAAATGAAAGAAAATGAGGAGCATAGAGGAGGGGCAGCTAAAAGAGAGTGGATGAGAGAGAAATGAAAATAAAAGGTGAGTTACTCCTTGTCTAGGTTCAATCAATGAGACATGAAAATAGGGGAGAAAAATGCATGATAAGGGAACAAGGGGGTAAAAAGCGGATCAAGGTTGTAAAATATGGTATGTTAACTTCTCATGAAAGGAAATAATAATTCCCTATGCATGACAGCTAGCATGCTATGTCATGCTATGATTTCTTATGTGGAGAGATAAGGAAGGTGAGAGAAGGAGAAATAAGGTGGTGAGCGGGAAAGGGTCACTAAGGGGGAAGAATAGGGATCAATACGATGTGCCAAACTATTTTAATGTTTGTAAACCTTTTGATGCTTACTTTTTTTGAACTCCATACCTGTCCTAAGCTTTAGAACATTACAAATCAAAAATTCCTATGTGACCTAAATATCCTTATACATGAATGGACATCATACTGAACATTTGCATAAATGACTATTTGTATTCTCCTCGAATAATCAAAGTACTTGTATGATTTTTTGATGGATTCCTATAGGAGAGACCCTTAATACTTGTATATTTTGTAACATACTAAACTTAGCTGTTCTTCAAAGGTGGTAAGTCAACTATTCATCATGTTGAAGTTGTTAGTAAACATGAAATGCCTAAGTCATATGCTCCAAAGTTAATACTTGTATCATATTTGCTCAAGGTTCATCATGTTTATTTGTCATCTTTGTTTATGTTGCTTGAGGACAAGCAATGACTTACGTGTGGGGGATTTTGATCTGCCAAAATTCGGTGTAGTAGATTAAACTAGTTTGCACACTTAAGGAGCTTAAATACAAGTATTTTCATTACATTTTAGTTAAGTTTCTTTAGTTTTACTTACATTCAATAAAATGTGCAAATTAAGTCTTTTTTATTGACCCTAAGGGCCGAATGTGGCCTAAGGGAGAGCTAACGTACTTTCTGAGTGTGTAGGAGACCATTAGAAGGTATTTTAAACCGATACTAGACACTACGTCGCAACATGGGAGGACTGATGTCGCAACATGGGGAACAGATTGAAGAAAATTCAAGTCTGCCTTCGATGTCATGACATACCCCTGAAGATGGCTACAGATGAGCATATTTGTTGCTATGTCATGACACAGGTCCTGGTGTGTCACGACTCTACTCTGGGACAAAAATTAAACATGGAGTAGGGGCATTTTGGTCTACACAATTGAAGTTCAAGCTCAGGAATGTCAACTAACCAAGGGTTAAGGACAAAATGTAATGCCCTAAAGTTTGTATATATGTTTACGTGTATTTATAACACAACTGTGTATCTGCTTTAGTGGTTAAGTGTTCTGGGTGTGTGTGAGAGGTCTTAAGTTCAAGCCTTGTCTTGGCAAAACTTTTGTATTTTTTTGAACAAAGCCCTATCACTAGTCAGTAGGCTTATAATTAAATGTTGGTAAAATATGTCAAAATGGGCCTGCTAGTCTGGTGGTTAAGTAGAGAGCAAAGGAGCAGGAGGTCTGAAGTTTGAACCCCTGTTTGTGCAAATGGGATTTATTTTGCTGCTTGTGTCGTGTGGTGTTTTGGTTTAGCCGAAATGCTGAAGTGTTTGAATGGAATTTAAATATAGTAGTTGAGAGAAAGTGGTGGACGGTTTTTGGAAGGTGTTAGAGTGATTTGGGGAGAAAAATAAAGGATGGAGGAGTTTCAATTTATCCCAATTGGGTAGTGGAAGTTTGATGGAGAAGATTTAGGAGTGAATTAAGGGATTTTGGGGTTATCGAAATTCTTATCAAATAATTATGTTCATATCCTTTTTTCCCTTTTCTTTTCCCAAAAAATAAAATTTTCGATTTTCTCTTCTCCTCTTCTCCCTTTTTTTGCCGTTTCCTTTGTCCATTGTTTTTCCTTGCTGTCGAAATTCCTGTGCTCCCCCATTCTTTTTCTCCTGAACTTCTTTCCACTCGGTCTCGTGTCATTCCATGATTAACTATGATCAGCAGTAAGTACTCATCTTTGTGACGTTTGTTTCTCTCCAAAAACTCTGCCAATTTTTCCATTAGGATTTTCCTCTCTTTTGCCAAAATCTACCATTCTCTTCCCATTTTTTTCTTCTTCAATTTTGCTCGCATCTCGACTGCAATCGCACTTTTGTTCCTTATTTTGGCGTTTCGTGGAAAAATTCAATAAGTGATTTTATGTGGTTTGTAGATGAGAATGTTAAGTTTCTGACTAGGAGTTGTTCTGATGTTTGGCAGCATTATTTTGCTAAGATCAAGACTCTTCTGGTACTACTTTATAAGCAAATTGATTTTAAGCATTAGGGGTAAGTTTCAACTGCTCAATAGTTGAGTAATCCGCTTGGGTTGGTTTTAATTCATCGATTAAGTGGTTAACTGAGTAGTATTTTGGTCAATTATAGGTTCCAGATTGCTTGGAGTTGCTTTTGCGTCAAAACCGTTACAGGTGTGTAACCACAACACTATAAATGAAAATTGGTGAAAAGCAAAAAGTGAGGCTATCATGCCACATGGGCGTGCGATCGACAAGGCTGGCCGTGTGCGATACACGAGCTGGATTGAATTGGGCCATGTGGGCCACACGAGCGTGTGGGCCCACACAAGTGAATCACAAGGGTGTGTGGGATTTTTTTGGGCTAAGCCGTGTGAGCTACACGACCAAGGCCAATTTGGGCCATGTGGGCCACATGGGCGTGTGGGCCCACACGGGCGAACATCATGGGCTTGTAAGCCCATTTTTACTATTTTGTTGCAATGGTTGCACGGGTCGCCCAAGTCGACTGTGGACCAACTGTAGGGTCGCTAAGCCTACCTAGACCCCTAATTGACTAAAATGACTGTATGACTGATATGATTAAGCATGATGATGTCCCACTGATTTGATACTGTATGCCCAATTTACCTGCATGATATTATGTATAGCATGTCATATTTGTATATTGCATTGCATTGGGTTGGGAATTATAAAGTTCGGAGGGAGTGTACTAAAAGGCCTCGAGCCTAATTTACTGGCAGCTCAGCTGCAAACTACTGTTTAGTGTCCATTCGGTACTTTTGGGTGTGTAGGGATGAGTGGGTTGATTATATCCCCACATGGAGTGTAGGGTTCGACAAATTTGAAGTGTAGAGGCTGGCTGGGTAGAATTTGATACTGCATAACTATTACTATACTAAATATTGATACTGTACTGGGTTAAGGCCCTAACTGAAATTGAAACTGTTACTAAAATGGGCTTAGGCCCAGACTATGTTTGCATTCTAACTACTTGGTTATATGGGGATTACACACTGAGTTTTCGTAAACTAACCCTACTATTTTATCTGTACAGGTGATCCCTAGACTTAGATGGTTAGAGCGGCGGAGGACTCAACGGTGGCACACGACTCCTTTTTTTTTACTGTTTCATATTTAATTAGATTTTTAAACTTTTTTTGGGGGTATTTTATTGTAAACATGGCCTCTAATGATTTTTCTTAAATTTGGGATTTTCAATTTATAACTACTAGTTTTAGGAAAACTCGAGTTTTTAAAAGAACCAAATGTTTTAACAAAATACTCATGATTGCGCAATCTGTTTTAAAAAGCTTTCGTATAGATTAAACGTTTTGAAAGCTTTCTAATGATTAATTAACACGATATTAGAATTAATAAATAATAATGAAAGAACTCTAAACGAAAAATGTATTTAACAAAGTTACGGTTTATCCAACACAAGCTACGGTTTTCAAACACACTACCATGTGACATCGCCAGATTCAGCCATAACGTCCAGGCCGAGTTTGGGGTGTTACACAAAGACCACCTGAAGGCTATAAATAAGCTCATTTTGTACATGTTGTAAACACCTTTTTATTAACCTAGTTTCTTTCTTTAGATTTAGTTTTGTTTTCTTTCTTTCTTAGGTTTCTAGAGTTAGTTTATTTGTTTTTTGTTTTCTTTCACGAGATCTAAATTGTGGAATCATTCAACTCTGTGGATTTTTTCTTAATATCAATACAATCAGGCTCTTTCATTTACTTTATCTTCTCAATTTAATTAGCATGCTTTCTCTTTACATCGATTATATATTATTTATTAATGCCATGAGGAACTAATACTTCTATGGGGGATTAGCGAGTGGAGGTATGATCTATTAACTATTTTGTAGGGTTACTTAATGAATCAGCTATTTAGGAAAGGAAGAACGTGAAATAAACCTTAGGCCTGACAACCCCGGGAAGTCATTAAGGTGAGAATTAACCCAAAATTGGTATTGCTCATCCATAAACACCTTAACCCCAAACCAGTTTGGACTATGAGGTTGAAAGATAAGTAGTTCTTGCTGACTCGTTATGTTAGTGGAAGATCGAAAGATCCTGCTAGGGTAGTGACTAGTTGATTAACTAATGGAAACACAATAATATATAGAATTTTTCAGCACCTTTTGAGCCCTAATTCATCCAGTTTCGTAGTAAATTTTTTCGAAATACACACTTTAATTATAAAATAATTAATCTGCACTTAAATTATTAACATATTTATTTTTAATTATTTTTATAATAAATTTTCACAAAATTGGTTTATTTTTGATAGTTTCACACAAAAGTGAAAATTGGCTCGGCAAACACCTCGAAAGGCTTGAACTGTTGGGAAATTTTTGCATCGAGTGAACCAAGGGCAAGAGAAAAATATTTTTCCAACCAAGGATGGTAACTATTTTTTTATGCACTTTATATTTAATTTTTATCCAAAGTTAATTGGGTCAAAAATTAATATAAAGCCTGAAGGAGGAAGTGGCCCAATTGTGCTAAAGAAGACTGATTCAACAAGAAAAATGGCAGCCCAAAACCATCCAACAAGCTAATCCAATCAGCTAAATTTTGGTTATTTTTATGCTTGCAGAACAACCTTCAAAGTTTCCTTGAAATCGCATTCAAACCCCTCCACTTATTATGCATTTGAAGATTTGCCCCAAGCTAAATTTAGTAAAGTTTGAAACATTCAAACTTTTCTACATGTGTGGTCGGCTAAGAGGAGTATGTGGCTGCTAAAAGCAGCCACTCCCACCTATAAATACCCTCTTCACCTATTCATTCTTTCATTCAACACACTTTCATTCACACTTCTTTCCCTCTCTTACTCACTTTCTCCCTTCCAAAACCTCTCTTTATTTCCCATTTTTCCCTTCTACTTTCCATTGCCAATTTCCCTCTTGGAAAAGAGCCTTCAACCACCTTGGGTAGCAGCATTCAAGTGCTTATAAAAGCCATGGAACAATAGAATGAGCAGAGAAGGGGAGGAGCAAACTAGTCATGGCTTTGGAGCAACACTGGATTTGATTCTAGTTTCCTATCCTTTAACTTTTCAAGTTTTTGTTATGAACATGTCTATGAATATTTGTTATGTTGCTATTCTAATTTTAATTAACCTGACTTAAATTTAATTCGTGTTAGGTTGATTGCATTTCTTCTACTTAAGTTATTAAAATCATGGTTGTGTTATTATAGGTTAAATTGTTTGATTAAGTAAAACCATGATTATGTTATACTTGCATTATAATTGTAAAGTAACTAATGAATTAATTATTAATCATATTGAAATTGTAATTAATTGACACAATACTTAATCAATGCATGTTTAATCTTCTAAAGTAGCTGAGGGTTAAATTAGCCACGGTATTAAACGGTACATTAGCCTTGCATAACTTGCAAGATTATTGTAATTAAACTATTTCAATATAGGAATATATTGTTACTTCACTTAATCTTTTACTTGCTTATTAAAATTGATTAATTGTTTGAATTGACATAGTGATATGTTCAAGAGATTAGTTAATTTTCTAAGTCTATATGTGCTATAGTTAACAAATTACCAAGTTGTCGTGAATTTATTCGTAACAAGATGAACATTGTTTTCGTAATATTAAGTTAAGAAATATAATTGATCTAACACAATTATGACATATTGATTAAACTTGTTTTTCAGAAATCATGTGTTGGAATTTTTACCTTTTAATTTTCTTAGTTAATTTACTTAGTTAAAATCTAGTTTTATTAAACCCTTTTCCAAAACAAACGATTTTCACTTCACCAAAGTGTTTTTAATTGCATTTCATAATTATTTTCTACATAGTCCCTGTCGGTACGATAACTCGACATTTACATGTCACTTTATTACTTGTTGCGATTATGTACACTTGCACATTTCCATCGTTCCAACGAGGAACCCGAAGGGACAGTTGATGGAGATTACTAAAACGAGCTAATCACCCATACTCAAATTTGATTTATTCTTCCTTTTTAATCTCTTGAATTTTGTCTTTTTTATGTTTTTTTTTATTTTTATCATTATAAAAACCCTCAAAAATCCTTTATTTTATCTTCTTCGTACTACAACTAAATCTAAAGTACAAATTAGATCTTTTAGTGCTTAGGCTAGAATTGATCTAGCGCTCGCCTCCCTTCGGTACGATCCTCGGAGTACTCACCCACTCCGTTGTAAAACTATATTATAACTAGACTCGTATACTTGCGAATACCACCTCGTAATTCTATATTTTATTGCAGTAATCACACTCTGGACATTTGTACGTCTGGAGGCGGTGATGTAGCAACCAGTATGCTCTTCTATATCCATCTTTAGGGGTATGTCGTGACACCCTCAGTCTATGTTGCGACATCGAAGGCAGACTTGTGTTTTCTTCATTATGCTCCCTATGTTGCGACATCAATCCTCCCGTGTTGCAACAAAATGTCTAGTATCGTCCAAAAATGCCTTCTAATGGTCTCTTACACACTTACAAAGTACGCTAGCCCTCCCTTGGGCCTCATTTGGCCCTTAGGGTCAATAAAAGACTCAATTTGCACATTTTATTGAATGTAAGTAAAACTAAAGAAACTTAAGTAAAATTTAATGAAAATACTTGTATTTAGGCTCCTTAAGTGTGAAAACTAGTTTAATCTGCTACACCGAATTTTGACAGATCAACTTCTACTGACAATTCTGATTCCAATGTATTTTCAATACTTCACCTTAAATCTCCAATGGATTTCCAATTTCCTTACACGGATTGTCTCAAGAAAATATCTATAGTAATTTCACTAATGATTTCCTCATTCCAAAATTCTCAGTTTCATAGGTACACTATTAACAACAAACTTTTAGGTAAAACAAATTCTCAATCAGTGCAAGGCATAATTAGAATGGATCATAAATGTACCTTCATTAATGCCAAATGTGTCTCGATACTTTCAATGCCTAGCAGCTAAGCTAGTCTCTAATTCCATTTTTGAGTCAATGCTAGCATTTGAACAGGATAACGTCGTGGACAATTCGTATCACAGTGCTTGCAAACCCACTTTTCAAGCTTGTTCCTAAATTTTCCAACACTAGCTCGAATGACCCTTATTATACTTACAAACAAAAATTTCTTGCTAATCCAATAAAACCTTCAATATTAACTTTTACAACATTTTATTGTGTTTTATCCTCTTTTGCCTGCTTCAAATGTCGTGAATTTGGGCCAGTATAACTAGACTTCCTCTTATTTTGTACTTTATTCTTTTCCTTTCTCTCATGTTCCAACCACTTACTCCCTTCTAATATCTTGTTCATCTCAATCATAGTCTCAAAAACCCTGACTAAGGCTCTCAACATTGCTTGCCACATTGCATCATCCCTAGTCTCTCGATTCCTGCCTTTAGTAGTAGACGCATTAACGATGCCATTTCTCTCACGGTCAGGCACAAGTCCTTGAAAAAGCTAACAAATAATCATGAGCTACTCCACATTACGCTCCTTAAAATCACCTACCATGAGTTCACATACCTCAGGTTTTTATATCGCTTTCTCAAATCTAAAGTTTTATGTTAATCTTTTGTTCAAAAATAAAATTTCTAACTATTTCCTAAATGTCTATAGTTTAAAGCTTACAGTTCTAATCTATAATTTTAGGTAGTATAATCTTAATATTTGCCTATAGTTTAACAGTGACAATACTAACTTCAGAATGACATCGGCGTTCTCAGATTTTAAATTTTATGAAAATCTTGTGAAAATTTTCTTGTGGCATGGTTCCCAAAATACCCATTTCAAATATGCATGCAAAACCATTTAAAATACATAGTCTGAGTTTTGAATCGGGCTTTGATACCACTAAATGTAACACCTCAAAACCAACCTAGTCATTAAGGCTAAATTAGGATAGCTACATTGGCCACCATAATGGCCAAAAAAAAATCTTTCACAGTTTTCGAACATACTTTTTAAACCATTTGCGTAAATAGTTCAAAACTAGTGAAAATTAAAATTTTAAAAATCAAGGATTTTGATATCTTATATATTTGTAAATGTTTGATCACTATTCAAAATTTTCATAAATTAACTAATATTTCAAAATCATTTATTTATTTATTCAAAACAAAAGAACTTGGTTATTCATCATTATTAGGGAAAAACATGTTAACTTCAAAAGTTAAATTTCTTTAGAAATCTCATTTGTAAATATCAGTAAATTTGAAAACTAAGTCTATTTTATTAAAAACTTGTTTCTCAAAATTTCAGTGAAAAACTATAATATTGGCATATTTTTACAAAGATAGCAACAAAAAATTTTACTAAAACCATATCTTTTAAAAATCAATATTTCATGTGAATTTGATAAAACATCAACACACAATTTTAAACCTCAAAATCTAAGTTGTATTTATGTCTAAAACTCATTTTCATTGTCAAAGCGAAAATGACTGATTTTATTAAGTTTTAATAAAAACCATGTTTCATGCATAATCTTACCAAATACTAATTTATGTAGTTTTTAAAAACTTAATGTCATGCAATCAATTCATGCAATTTAAAATAAAAATCCCCAAATTAATGTCACATGCCACAATCCATACTCAGTCTTATTACAATGCCAAAACAAAATATCAAAATAAACTTTGATTACTTTAATTTAAAAGAATTTTGAGAAACTCCTCCAAATGCCGTCATCGAATCCTAACCTCGGGTTATCTATAAAATTAGAAAACTAAAGGAGGTGAGCTTTTAAGTTTAGTGTGAGTCCTAACTCAAGTATTAAGCAAGAATTCAATATACAAATCAATTAACAATAAGCACATACTTATTATACAAAACAATCAATTTTCTTTATGCAAATGATCATGATAATGCAATCTTTGTAAAAACGATTATGCAAATTTTAATAAAACATCCTACCCATCACCGCTACACACCATAATTGAGTTCTCAAAAATCGTCCATCCAAACACTTCAATTTGTGAAAACTATCACAGTAATGCAGATAAACTACCACTTAATAAAATTGTGAACAAGCCACCACTTTTGCAGACAAACTGCCATTTTATAATATTATGGACAAGCCACCACTTCTGCATATAAACTTCCACTTCTTCCTCCTTTCACATATCCCACCCCATGCATGTGATATGGCCACAAAAATCACATTTTCACTTTAAAAACAATTTTCACTTTGGCATGTGAGACATGCTCAATATATCACTTATCACTTAAAATCACATAGGCATGTTCAACATGCTAATCACATATTTACACGATATATTAATATTTCACACTTTATAATTCATGTGAAATTCACATATGGCATAACATCACATAACAAGAGAATGAGATTTTTGTATATTTTATATCAATAACAATAATCAAGATCACATATCATACTAATCACAAAAACAACAGTTTTGTTTCACTTACTTGGATATTCCAATTCGGTGGGTTTTCATTCCACTTTTTGAATACATAGAGTAATTCTTTATAAGCACAATTTTATAATACTAATATATTTTTAACAACATGAAACATATTTTCATATTTTTAATTAGTTTCGAACCCACACGTGATTGTAGATCCAATGTAAATTGCCACTCTAAATAACGCCCATACTCGAATAATAACTAATAGAATATCAATCTATTATCAAAGTGTTCTTCCATTAAAAGTTGTCTCTTTTTTAAACATTTTCTTGATATTACTCAATTTAACTAAATCTCTCATCCGTACTTACTCTTATGATTAGTCGATCATAGTCATATTTTCACTTCCAAAGTTAATGATTTTTTGTGTTGGTATCGATCAACCATTCATCAAAAAATCAATATATGAGATGTTACACTTGAAGGAAAAAAGCACCATAATCATCTATAGGAATTAGGCCTACGGGAAGAAATGAAGAGAAAATAGTGATTTTCATTCAACCATAATACTTACTCTATCTTGACTAAATCGGAAGGATCGATGGATCACCGGGGTCTTGAATCAAAGAGGAAATCAAATTTAGAGAAAATAGTCATTCGAAAAAGAGAATCAATAAGATTATGATGTCAAAATAATTTTAATAACTAATTGAAAATAAGAGAAATAGAGTTTTGTTTACTATAGAGAGTGGTAGAGATGGAAAAAGATGAAGAGATGAGGAAAAATCACTAACGTCGATGGTAGCGCACGGTGCGACGGCGGTGGTCCAGTAAGAGTTCAACAAATGAGGAGGAAGAGGAAAAGAAAAGGTGTTACGACACTTGAGATGAAAAAGAGAAAGTCAAGACAAAAATAGATAAATGGAGAGAAAGAAGAAAGTATTTTAGATAGTGGTGAAAGGTGGAGCCACAATGGTGAGTGGTGCTGTAAGGGGCGGCAATGTACCAAATGAGTGGGATGAGTTGCGGCAAAGAGGAGGTCTGGCGATGGTGATGGTGGTTGTGGTGGTGGTTTTTTTGGCTAAGAAGTGGTGGAGGTGAGGAAGAGAAATGGAGCTAAAGTGATGGTAGGGTGGCTAAAATGAAAGAAAAAGTGGAGAGAAAGGAAGGGCATGGAGGAGGGGCGGCCAAAAGAGAGTGGATGAGAGAAAAATAAAAATAAAAGGTGAGTTACACCTTGTCTAGGTTTAATGAACAACACACATGTAAATGGTGGAGAAAAATGCATGTTGAAGGGACAAGGGAGCAAAAACGGGATCAAGGTTGTAAAATATAGTATGTTGACTTGTCATGAAAGGAAAGAATCTTTCCCCATGCATGGAAACTAGTATGGATGGTTTTGGGGGTGTTGATCACTAAAGTTGGCAAAAAAATTAAATAATAAGTTGGAGAGTGTAGAGACTTGAACCTAGGACCCTTAGGAAATTAATTAAACTCTTAACCACTAAGTAACTCCTTAGCTTGTTCCCAAACTACAACATTTTTTTTAAAACACAGTGTGATCTTTGCTAAGGTTTGAAGCAAAATTACACCACACAGAAAATAATGTGAGGGAAGGGATTCGAACGCAAATCATTAAGGGCAACTCAACCACTACTCAATCACTATACTTGATACTTCTTTATTATCAAATGAGCAAAAGATTACCTAAGAAAAATTTCGGGCATGACCACTTCCGGTTCATTGACCCAATTTCTACTAACCCGATTTTTGGGATGTAACAAAAGTACTTGTATGATTTATTAATGGATTCCTATAGGTAAGAACCTTAATAGTTGTATATTTTGTAACATACTGAACTTAAATGTTTGTGATCAAAAGTGGTAAGTAAATATCTCGTCATGTTAAAGTTGTTAGTAAACATGAAATGCTTAAGTCATATGCTCCAAAGTCAATAATTGTATTATATTTGCTCAAGGGTCATCACCTTTGTTTCTTATTTTTGTTTATGTTGCTTGAGGACAAGCAATGACTTAAGTGTGGAGGAGTTTGATCTGTCGTAAATTGGTGTAGTAGATTAAACTAGTTTTTGCATTTAAGGAGCCTGAATGCGACCATTTTCATTATATTTTAGTTAAGTTTCATTATCTTTACTTACATTTAATAAAATGTGCAAATTAGTCTTTTATTGACCTTAAAGGTTGAATGAGGCCTAAGAGAGAGCTCATGTACCTTGTGAGTGTGCAGGAGATCATTAGGAGGCATTCTACATTGATACTAGATGTTACGTTGCAACACAGGAGGCCCGATGTCACAACATAGAGAGCAGAATGGAGAAAGTACGAAATTGCCTTCGATGTCGCGACACAGACTGAGGGTGTCGCGACATACCCTAGAAAACATCTCAAGGAGTATATTGAAACCTCTATCATGACATTGACTCTAGGACAGAAATTAAACACGAAGCGCGGGCGTTTTGGTCTGCGCAATCAAAATTAAAGCTCAAGAACATCAGCTAACCTAGAGTTAAGAATGATGGCTACCTAAAGGCTATAAATAAGCTTTTTTAGCACATGTTATGGAGACCATTCGATTAAGCTTAAATTCTCTCTATAGATTTAGTTTTGTTTTCTTTCTTTCTTAGGTTTTTTAGGGTTTAGTTTATGTGTACTTTATTTTCTTTCAATAGATCTTATTTGTGAAGGAGATCAACTTCTGTGGATTCGCACTTGTCATTAATATCAATCAAGTTTTTATGAAAGCCATGTTGTTTATGAAATCCATGCGGAACTAATCCCTCTGTGGGGATTAGGGAGTGGAGGTATGATCTATTAATTGTTTCATAGGGTTACTCAACAGATCAGCTATTTGGGAAAGGAAGAACGTGAAAACAACCCTAGGCCTAACAACCCTTGGAAGTCACTAAGGTGGGAATTAACCCAAAATTTGTATTGCCCATTTGTGAACACATTCACCCGAAGCCAATCTGGACTTTGAGGTCGGAAGATAAGTAGTTCTTGTTGACTCATTATGTTAGTGGAAGATCAGAAGATCCTGCTAGGGTAGCAACTAGTTGATTGACAAGGAACCCGAAGCAATAGTTGATGAGGATTATCGAAGCAAGCTAATCACCCATAATCGAGAATTGATTTACTCTACTCTTCTATCTCTTGAATTTTATTTATTTTATGTTATTTATTTTTATTACTCTAAAAAAATTTAAAAGCCATTCTTTTATGTTCTCGTACTATATCTTATTTAAAGTACTAATTAGATCTTTTAGTGTTTAGGTAAGAATTGATCTAGCACTCATTTCCTTTGGGTAGAATCCTTGGAGTATTCACTTACTTTATTGTAAAACTATTAGAACTTAACTCGTATAATTGTAGAAACCACCTTGTCGTTCTATATTTTATTGTAGTATTCACACTCTGGATGTTAGTACGCCCGGAGGCAGTCATATAGTTATAATGGAGTAGGTAAGTACTTTGAGGATCGTACCTAAAGGAGGCGAGCACTAAATTAATTCTAACCTAAGCATAAATAGATCTAATTAATACTCTAATCGAATTATAGTACGAAGAATTAAAATAAGGTTTTTTGAATAAATTATAAAATAATAAGAAAAGAAATAAAGTAAATAGATGAAAACTAGAAATCAAATAATCAAATAGGAATCAAATCTGGGTATGAGTGATTAGCTCGCTTTGGTAGTCATATTCAACTGTTTTCTCAAGATCTTCTTGTTCAATCAACTAGTCAATATCCCAGCAGGATCTTCTGGTACATCCACTAAAATACTGAGTTGGCAAGAACTACTTATCTTCTAACCTCACAGTCCAGCCCAGTTTAGGGTTAAGGTGTTCATAGATAGGCAATACCAAATTTGGGTTAATTTCCCCCTTGATGACTTCCTAGGGTTGTTAGGCCTAGGGTTTAGACTCCTAATTTCCTAAATAGCTGATCTGTTAAGAAATCCCTACAAACAATTAATTATTCATACCTACACTCGCTAACCCCCCATCGGAGGATTAGTTCCTCATAGATCTAGTAAACAATATAAACTTGAATGGAAGAATGAGCATGAAGAACAATTTCAAGAATAGAGTTTGGAAAAAGCCTAATTTGTATTGAGATTAAGTGCAAAATCCTCACAGAGTTTGATAGTAATTCAAGAATCTAGTCTCTTCATAAAAGTAAATAACAAGAATGGGAATAAAATCTAAACATAAGAAAAGGGAAAAACTAAATACTAAAGATAAATAGAAAATTATAGAATATGAATGGTACCTTTAATGTGTGCTAAATAAGCCTATTTATAGACTTTAAGGTGGCCGTCATCCTCAACCTTAAGTCAGTTGTCGTCCTCATGTTTAATGTTTGATTGTGTGGACCAAACTACCCTTGGCTTGTAATTATTTCTTCTATAGAGGCGATGTCGCGACCCACCAAGTCCTATGTCAAGACATCGAATGCTTTGTGTTGAAACCTAACGACCAACATCGTGTTAGTACACCTTCTAAAGGTCACCTACACACTCACAAATTATATAAGCTCACCCTTAGGCCTCATTCGGTCCCTAAGGTTAATAAAAGACTCAAATTGCACATTTTATTAACTTAACTAATACTTAAGGAAAATGTAATTAAACTTTAACTAAAATGCTCATGTTCAAGCTCTTAAAGTGCGAAAAATAGTTTAATATGTTACACCGAATTGTGGTAGATCAAACTCCCCCACACTTAAGTCATTGTTTGGTCTCAAGCAACACAAACAAAAACAATAAATGAAAAGACAACCGTTGAACAAGTATAGTACAAGTGTTAGCTTTAGAGATATAACTCACTTACCACTTTTGATATTAGACACCTAAGTTCAGTATATTACAAAGCATCCAAGCATTAAAGGTCTCAAATGTAAGAATCCATCAATAAATTATATGATTAATTTGATTATCCTAGTAGAATACAAATAGTCATAAATGCAATTATTTAGTATGATTTCAAATTGCAAATAAGTCTACCTAGATCATATAGGGCTTTTCGACTTGTAACGTTCTGAAGTTTAGGATATTGATTTCAAGAATAGTAAGCATGAAATGGTTTCAGGCATAAAAATAGTTTGGCAGATCATATTGTCCCCTATTCTCCCCTTAGTAACCATTTCTCGCTCACCGTCTTATCTCCTTCTCTCACCTGCCTTATTTCTCTACATAGGACGTCACAGACTAATATAACAAACACAGTTAGCTCACGAGTTTTTTTGCACTAATGAATGAGCTTTTCTACTCTTGTGACTTTGTCACATTTTCTTTTTCTAACACATCTCATTCATAAATGCTTTTACTTTTCAAGTACTTTTTCTACTCGTTTTGATTTTATTCTTGAATTTTTCTTTTGTTGCACATATTGGCTAACCTATAATCACTATGTCACACTAATCCCTCCTATTTCACTCTATTTTTATAGAATTTGCCATAATGTATCTGCTTAGCCCTCAATACATATGGCCAGACATCTATAGCCGTGTTGTTTAGGACCAATGAAAAGGATATGTACAAATTTATATTTTGGCTCAGCTTTTGTACAAACGTTCATCAAGATGTATTTTCTGACTCAAAAATAGTTACTAAAGATAAATAACATGGTTAGTTTTTTTTTGCTCTAGGTCTATTCCAAACAATGCCTTAGGTCATCTCTAGGTATCTCAATATTCACAACTCTAGTCAACCAAAGAACCACAATTCAACAATTTATCATTCATACTAGCATGCTCATTTCCTTGTATTCTCTATATCATTTGGTACATTCAATTGTTTTAATGCCTATTTACAGTGTAATATATAGAACTTAATAGTCTAATAATCAAAAATTTAAAATCACCTACTCTCATGCCAAATTTATTGTAAATACAAGTAACCTATGAACATGCTCCTAACTAATCACTTGTATTTCTACAAGCTCAAGCACACAAATGACAAGAAAAATCAAAGAAACTCAAAAATTAAAACAAATTTTCTATGTTACCCCCCACACTTTAGATAACACATTGTCCTCAATGGTAGCCCCTAAAAAGTTAAGGAAATAAGCTATTTGATTGTTCGTGATAGTTCTATAGGCTATTGTGGGTGCATCCTCCATTGCTCGCTAAAAGCTCTAATTGTTGTGTCTCATCTATGTGGGCTTCTTACGTAGAAAATTAGAACAAGACACAAAAAAACTAATAATCTACTATTAATCCTACTCCTTAAAAAATCAAATTAAAATCATCCAAGAATGAATACAATCTTTAAAAATAAGACTTAAAAAGTTCAGTCATCCTCCTCAAAATCCATCTCTTCATCTCCTTCTTCATCGTCATCCTGTCATTCCTTTTCACTTTCATGCGCCTCTTCCTCTTGCTCAGGATGCGTCGGCCCAAACATATTTGGAGTATAATTAGATACCCTAATATTGTTCTATCATGTAAACTCCTAAAAGATTTGGCCAGATTCCTACATCCACTATATCATCTAATCCAGCTTTAGATGACTGCTCTCTCCAACTTCTTATTGACCGATTGATTTTGCCTTCTTTTGAGACGAAGTCAGAACGGCTGTTGCCTCTTGTTGATGTTTGTTCCACTCCTTTATCTACTTTGCTCGAAGTTCAATGTATTGTGTAAATAGAGTGTCATCCATTATGCTTTGGGATAGCTTCATTGATTATTCGATGGATGCCATTGGAACACCTACTGTAACACCACTAAGTCGTATCTATCACCGGAATAAGGTTACTGAGCATTACCAGAAACTTTTAACTTAAAAGATTTTATTACAATAATTTATAAAATACATCATATTCCATTCAAACACATGTATCTCATCCCTTTTTCGAGCCCTCGAGGCCTTAGAAACACTTTAGAAATGATTCGGGACTAAATAAAAAACATTTAAAACTTCATCGAAAAAGATAGAAAATTTCATACTACAGGGATCACACGGCTGTGTGGCCAGGCCATGTGACTCACACGGCTGAGACACTCGCCCATGTCTCAGGCCGTGTGGGCATTCAAAATAGGGACACACAACCGTGTCCCAACGCATGCCTATGCCTGTGTAACTCTTTAACTTGGTTTACATGGCCAAGCCACACGCCCATGTGCCAAGCCATGTAACTCTCAAAACGAAACCTTTAAAAACCTATAGGGGACACACTGCAGTGTCGCATGGTCGTGTGTCACACATGGTTGAGAAACACGCCCGTGTCTTACACCGTGTGGACGAAAAATAGGCCATTTTCAAGCCATTTTCCTCACCCAAAACTTGGTCACTTACACAAGCCAAATGCACCTATTTTCATGCATCCAAATTGTACCTAACACATGCATATTCAATCTAAATCATCATAGTATTTAAGCATACAAAAAAATATGCCAAAAATGCACCTCAATCACAACAATCAAACTGCATTATACATTTGCTAAGTTGAGCCATAAATCAACCCACCATTGGAACTAATTTTATACCAACATTTACCACAATGTTCACCTACCAATCATACTCAACTATACCAATTTGACCATTCAACAACTATCATCACTAAACCTTAGTAAACTTGGTCATATGCCAACGACATCCAAACTTAGCAAAATAGCCATTTATCTACTAAATACTCACTATCTATTTCCATATCAAACCATACCTCAATGACAACCTTCAAGTATATCAAAACAACATTTGATAGCATGCATTTAACTTACCATTTCATCATTCACTATTTAAGCACCAAAATGCCAAAATGTCAACAATTATAACATTACATTTACATGCCAACATAACAACCTATTCATCAATCAAAGTCCCAAATTTACAAGTAATATATATAATGACCATTTCATCAAACACAAAACACCTATACATGCCATTATAAACATGACTCAAAATCATCAAAATCTACCGATATAGCCGATGGATAGTATAATGGATCTCCAACTAGTTTTCAACTCAATCGAGCTTTCGAGAATCTGTAAAGTAAGAGAAAGACAACTCCATAAGCAATGTATGCTTAGTAAGCTCGTATAAACTTTAAGCATAAAATTTCATTTCGATACTAAACTTATTAGAATAGACATGACCCTATGCCAATGACAAAATTCATAAATCTATATGATTATCGACTCACAAATGAGTAAATTCTTTAATGTCACATATATTTATAATTCATAACATGAAACGATTTTATGGGACGTAATGTATAACCATCAATCTTTCTATAAGATTATACACCTTTCAGTTTAGTTACTTTTCGTTTCGTTCCTAATGCTTATCATAAGCCTAAACAACATTATCAATTCTTAACTTAGTGTATTTATCCATATTATAGGTATATTCATTCATAGTATACGTAAAATTTCTCACATATAAATACATTATAAAACATTCCAATTACATACTTATCATTTCATTCCCTTTTCTTACCCGTTTCATATGCATAGTATAAGCATAATCATAAACATCAATTATATCCACAAGCTTGGCATAAGCTTAAGCACATCAACAACACATGTTAGTTCATTTAAACATGATTCATATGAATTTGACATGCATAACCATTATACTTGAGCATAATTCAATTGGATTTATCATCCATCTCATAACATATCATGTTCTTCATCCATTTCATTGAGTTTCATGCATACATATCTTAATTCATATTGAGCACTTACCTTTTCATTTGCATAACACATAAGACACAAACATAGCATTAACCATAGTCACAAGTTAGTGATTAAACTCATAACTTAGCAAAAATCACCACATGATAAAATAACTTTCATGAAAATAGCATATAAGCATTCATAATTTTCATGAACATGGCTATACACACTTTAATCATCAACAACACATACCTTTCCGTACTTTCATGACATTGCCAATCGGAACACTTACCGATGCTTCCCTTTGTATGCCCATTAAACCACTTAGAATAATATCGGATACGCAAGAATCTCACACACTGTGTGCTAACATATGGTCAAAAACAATTCTTTCCTTTTCCTTTACATAGATGCTCTCTCTCGAGCCATAAATAGGTCTGCTCACACAAGCTATCGGTCAGAACATAGCTATACGGTGCTGCTCACACAAACTGTCAAGTATCTGCAACACATGCCGGAACTCAGCCACTAGTAGGACGTTTAGAACCAGCACCTGAAACATAGTAACCCTAATGACATGTCATTTGTATCCTATATATTCCTAAGGTTCAAACGGGGTTCGATAGTCGTCGTACATTGTTGAATTTTTCATCGTTTCTCTACTCGATAAATTGTATATTTAACATATATATATTGATTCATTTTCAATAAAATCATATAATAACATTCAATTTCATCAACGTTTTTACCCAAAATTGAGACTAGTTGAATAGTTGTGGCATCCAAAATAGCCTATTATTGCAATAATTTCACATCAAATCCTTGTATTCTTACTATTTCAACCATTTAGTCCTTAATCAATAAATTCATCAAAAATCACTTAATAAAATACTTTTAAATAACAACTAATATCTCAAATTCATCATTTA